>CAUYLG010068139.1:0-46615 GCA_963573385.1 Cacajao melanocephalus
TTAATTTTTACTTTTTTGGGTACATAGTATGTGTATATATTTGTAGGGTACATGAGATGTTTTGTTATAGGCATGCAGTGTGAAATAAGCACAACATGAAGAATGGAGTATCCATCCCCTAATTTATCCATTGAGTTTTAAACAATCTACTGTTTATGTAATTTTAAAATATATGGTTATTACTGACTATAGGCACCTTGTTGTGCTAACAAATACTAGGGCTTATTCATTCTATCTATTTTGTGCTGTTAACCATCTCTACCTACCTGCCAACCCCCCACTACCAATCCCAGCCTCTGGTACTTATCCATCTACTCTCTATGTCTGTGAGTTCAGTTGTTTTGAGTTTTAGGTCCCACAAGTGAGAATATGCAATGTTTGTCTTTCTGTGCCTGGTTTATTTCACTTAACATAATCTCCAGTTCCACTCATGATGTTGCAAATGACTGAATCTCATCCTTTTTATGGCTGAATAGTACTACATTGTGTATATGTACCACATTTTCTTTATCCATTCATCTGTTGATGGACACTTAGGTTGCTTCCAAATCTCAGCTATTGTAAACAGTGCTGCAACAAATATAGTTGTGCAGATATCTCTTTGATATACTGATTTCCTTTCTTTGGGGTAATAACCAGAATTGGGATTGCTGAATTATATGGTATCTCAATTTTTAGTTTTTTTGAGGAATCTCCAAACTGGTCTCCTTAGTAGTTGTACTAACTTACATTCCCACCAACAGTATGTGAGGATTCCCTTTTCTCTACATCCTTGTTAGCATTTGCTATTGCCTATCTTTTAGATATAAGCCATTTTAACTGGGGTGAGATGTTATTTCATTGTAGTTTTGATTTGCATTTCACTGATGATTAATTATGTTGAACACCTTTTCAGATGCATGTTTGCCATTTGTATGTCTTCTTTTGAGTACTGTCTATGCAAATCTTTTGCCCATGTTTTGATTGGATTATTACATATTTTTTTCTGGTGGAGTTCTTTGAGTTCCTTATATATTCTGGCTATTAATCTTTTGTCAGATGGGTGGTTTGAAAATATTTTCTCCCATTCTGTGAACTGTCTCTTTACTTTGTTGATTAGATCCTTTGCTATGCAGAAGCTTTTTAACTTGAGATTATCCCATTTGTCCATTTTTACATTGCTTGTGGGGTGCTGCTCAATAAATTTTTGCCAAGACCAGTGTCCTGGAGATTTTCCTCAATGTTTTCTTGTAGTAATTTTATGGTTTGAGGTTTTACATTTAAGTCTTTAATGTCTTTTGATTTGATTTTTGTATATAGAGTAGATAGGGGTCCAGCTGCATTCTTCTGCATATGGACATCCAATTTTCCCAGCACCATTTATTGATGAGATTGTCTTTTCCCCAGATTATATTCTTGGCACCTTTCTCAATAATGAGGTCATTGTAGGTTTGTGGATTTGTTTCTGGATTCTCTATTCTGTCCATTGGTCTGTATGTCTGCTTTTATGCCAATACCATGCTGTTTTGGTTACTATAGCTCTGTAGTATAAATTGAAGTCAGGTAATGAAGGAACAGATCCTCCAGTTTTTTTCTTTTTACTTAGGATGACTTTGGCTAGTCTGGGTCTTTTGTGGTTCCATATAAATTTAGGGATTTTTTTTTCTATTTCTGTGAAGAATGTCATTGGCATTTTGATAGGGATTGCTTTTAATCTGTAGATTGCTTTGGGTCCTGTGGACATTTTAACAATATTGATTCTTCCAGTCCATGAACATGGAAGATTTTTCTATTTTTTGGTGTCCTCTTTAATATCATTCGTCAGTGTTTTACAGTTTTCATTATAGGGATCTTGCATTTGTTTGCTTAAGTTAATGCATAGGTATTTAATTTTATGTGTGCCTATTGTAAATTGGATTACTTTTTAAAGTTTTTTTCTTTTACTTTAAGTTCTGGAATACAAGTACAGAACATGTAGGTTTGTCACATAGGTATATGTGCGCCATGGTGGTTTGCTGGACTTGTCAACCCATCATCTAAGTTTTAAGCCCTGCATGCATTAGCTATTTATCATAATGCTCTCCCTTCTTTTGCCCCTACCCCTCAACCGGCCCCAGTGTGCATTGTTCCCCTCCCTGTGCCCAGGTATTCTCTCTATTCAACTCCCACTTATGACTGAGAACATGTGGTGTTTGGTTTTCTCTTCCTGTGTTAGTTTGCTGAGGATGATGGCTTCCAGCTTCATCCATGTCCCAGCAAAGAACATGATCTCATTCCTTTTTATGGTTGTATAGTATTCCATGGTGTATATGTACCACATTTTCTTTATCCAGTCTATCACTGATGGGCATTTGGGTTGGTTCCATCTTTGATATTGTAAATAGTGCTGCAGTAAATATATACACACATGTGTCTTTACAGTAGAATGATTTATAATCCTTTGGGTATATACCCAGTAATGGAATTTCTAAGTCAAATGGTATTTCTCATTCTAGATCCTTGAGGAATCACTACACTGTCTTCCACAGTGGTTGAACTAATTTACATTCCCACCAACAGTGTAATAGTGTTCCAGTTTCTCCACAGCCTGGCCAGCATTTATTGTTTCCTAACTTTTTAATAATCACCATTCTGACTGGCATAGGATGAAAACTATGAAATGCTTTGTGAATTTGCATATCATCTTTGTTCAGGGGCCATGCTAATCTTCTCTGTATCATTCCAATTTTAGTATATGTGCTGCCAAAGTGATCACTTGAATGACTTTTTTGTTTCTTTTTCAAATTGTTCATTGTTGGCACATAGAAATACTAGTCCTTTTTGTGTGTTGATTTTGTTTTCTGAAATTTTACTGATTTTTATCAGTTCTAATAGTTTTCTTGTGGAGTTTATAGGTTTTCCCAAATATAAGATCATATCATCATCTGCAAACAAGGATAATTTGACTTATTCCTTTCCAATTTGGATGCCCTTTATATCTTTTTGTTGTTGTTGTTTGTTTTTGTTTTTGTCTGATTGCTCTAGCTAGGACTTCTGGTACTATGTTGAATAACACTTTTGACACTGGGCATCCTTGTCATGTTCTAGATGTTAGAGGAAAAGCTTTCAGTTTTTCTCCATTCATTGTGATACTAGCTGTGGGTCTGTTGTGTATGGCTTTTATTATGTTGAAGTATGTTCCTTCTATTCCCAGTTTTGTGAGGGTTTTTATCATGAAGGAATGTTGAAATATATCAAATTCTTTGTCAGCATCAATTGAAATGATCATATAGTTTTTATCCTTTATTCTATTAATGTGATGTATCCCATTGTTTGATTTATATATGTTGAATCATCCTTGCATCCCAGGGAAAAAATCCTACTAGGTCATGATGAATGATCTAATTTAGTGTTGAATTCTGTTTTCTAGCATTTTGTTGAGGATTTTTGCATCAATATTCATCAGAGATTTTGGCCTGTAGTTTTCTGTTTTGGATGTGTGTTTGGTTTTGGTATCAGGGTAGTACTGGCCTCATAGAATGAGTTTGGAAGTACTCCTTCCTCCTCTACTTTTCAGAATAGTTTTAGTAGGATTGGTATTAGTTCTTTAATTGTTTGTTAGAATTCAGCAATGAAGCCATTAGGTCCCAGGCTTTTCTTTACTGGGAATGTTTTTTATTATGGCTTCAAATTAATGACTTGTTATTGGCTTGTTCAGGTTTTGGATTTCTTCCTGGTTTAATGTGAATAGGCTGTATCTCTTTGGGAATTTGTCCATTTCTTCTAGATTTTCCAAATTACTTGTATATAGTTGCTCATAGTAGCCACTAATGATCCTTTGAATTTCTGCAGTATCAGTTGTAATGTCTCCTTTTTCATCTCTGATTTGATATATTTGGATCTTCTTGCTTTTTTCCTTAGTTAGTCTGGCTAACAGTTTGTCAGTTTTGTTTAACTTTTCAAAAAAAAAACAGCTTTCATTTCATTGATCTTTAGTATTGTATTTTTCATTTCAATTTCATTTATTTTGCTTGATATTTATTAATTTTTTTGTTCTACTACTTATGGGTTTGGTTTGCTCTTTCTCTTCTAGTTCTTTAAGATGCATCATTCAATTATTTATTTGAAGTTTTTCCTCTTTTTTGATGTAGATACTTACAGCTATCAACTTCCCTCTGAGTACTGCTTTTGCTGTATTCCATAGGTTTTAGCATGTTGTATTTCTATTATCATTTCTTTCAAGAAATTTTTCAATATCCTTTTTAATTTCTTCATTGAACCACTGGTTATTCAGGAGCATATTGTTTAATTTCCATGTATTTGTAGCGTTTTCAAAATTCCTATTGATTTCTAGTTTTATTCCATTGTGGTTCTAGAAGATGCTTGATATTATTTCAGATTTTTAAAATGTTTTCAGAGTTGTTTTGTGACCTAAAATATGGGCCATTCTTGAGAAAGATGTATGTGCTGGGGAAAAGAATGTGAATTATGCAGTTGTTGCATGACATGTTCTGTAAATATCTATTAGATTCATTTGGTCTGTAGTGCAGATTAACTCTGCTGTTTCTTTGTTGACTTTCTGTCTGGAAGATATTTCCAATGCTGAAAGTGGGGTGTTGAAGTCTCCAGATGTTATTGTATTGGGGTCTACATCTTTACTTGAGTAATATTTGCTTTATATATCTGGGTACTGCAGTGTTGGGTGCATATCTAATTAAAATTATTATGTCCCCTGGCTGAACTGACCCCTTTATCATCACATAGTGACCTTCTTTGTCTCTTTTTACAGTTTCGGTCTTTAAATCTATATTGTTTGATATAAGTATAGTGACTCCTGTTCTGTTTTGGTTTCATTGGCATGGAATGTCTATTTCTGCCCTTTCATTTTCAGTCTGTGTGTCTTTATAGGTGAACTGTGTTTCTTCTAGGCAACAGATCAATGGGTCTTGGTTTTTCATCTATTCAGTTAGTGTCTTTTGATTGGGAAGTTTACATTCAGTGTTATTGGTAAGTAAGGACTTAGTACTTCTACTTTGATTTTTTGTTTCCTGGTGGTTTTGTGGCTTTCTCTTCCTTCTTTCTTTCATTTCTGTCTTCCTCTAGTGAAGATTATTTTCTCTGGTAATATGATTTAATTTTTTGCATTTTATTTTTAGTGTGTCCATTGTATGTTTTTTGGTTTGAGGTTCCCATGGGGCTTGCAGATACCTTCTTATAACCCATTATTTTAACCTGATAACAACTTAACACAATTTGCATAAACAAGCAAAAAGAAAATTAATAAAAACTTGCCCTAACTTCATACTCCCACTTTTTAACTTTTTATTGTTTCTACTTACATCTTACTGTTGTACTATGTCTTGAAAAGTTGTAGTTCTTCTTTTTGATTGGTTCATTATTTAGTCTTTCTACTTAAGATAAGAGTAGTTTATACACCTCAGTTACAGTATTATAATATTCTGTGTTTTTCTGTGTACTATTACTAGTGAGTTTTGTACCTTCAGGTGATTATTTATTGCTCATTAATGTCCCTTTCTTTCTGGTTGAAGTACTCCCTTTGGCATTTCTTTTAGCACAGGTCTGGTGTTGTTGATATCCCTCAGCTTTTGTTTGTATTGGAAAGTACTTCTCCTTCATGTTTAAAGGACATTTTCACTGAATATACTATTCTAAGGTAAAAGGTTTTTTTTCTTTAGCCCTTTAAATACATGATGCCACTGCCTTCTATCCTGTAAAGTGGTTTGCAGTGAAAAGTCTGCCGCCCAGCGTATTTCTGCTCCATTGTATGTTATTTGTTTCTTTTCTCTTGCTGCTTTCAGGTTGCTTTATTCTTGACATTTGGAAACTTGATTATTAAATGCCTTGGGGTAGTCTTCTTTGAGTTAAATCTGCTTGGTGTTCTATAATGTTCTTGTACTTGTATATTAATATATTTCTCTAGGTTTCAGAAGTTCTCATTATTATCCCTTTGAATAAACTTTCTACCCTTATTTCTTTCTTTACCTCCTCTTTGAGGCCAACAACTCTTAGATTCCTTTTTCAATCTATTTTCTAGATCCTGTAGGTGTGCATCATTATTTTTTATTCTTTTTTCTTTTGTCTTCTCTGTGTATTTTCAAGTGGCCTGTCTTCAAGCTCACTAATTCTTCTGTTTTGTCTATTCTGATGTTAAAAGACTCTGATTCATTTTTCAGTATTGCAGTTGCATTTTTCAGCTCCAGTATTTCCACCTAGTTCTTTTTAATTATTTCAATCTCTTTGTTAAATTTATCTGATACAATTCTGAAGTCCTCCTCTCTGTTGTCTTGAATTTCTTTGAGTTTCCTCTACACAGCTATTTTGAATTCTCTCTGTGAAAGTCCACAGGTATCTGTTTCTCCAGGATTGGTCCCTGGTGCCTTTTTAAGTTTATTTGGTAAGGTCATGTTTTTCTGGATGGTGTTGATGCTGGTAGATATTCTTTGGTGTCTGGGCATTGAAGAGTTAAGTATTTAATGTAGTCTTCACTGTCTAGGCTTATTTGTAGCTGTCGTTCTTGGGAAGGCTTTCCAGCTATTTGAAAGGACCTGGGTGTTGTGATCTAAACTGTATCTTCTTTATGGGGCACCCAAGGCCCAGTAATGCTGTGGTTCTCCCAGACTTGTAGAGGTGCTGCCCTGATGGTCTTGAACATGATTTGGGAGAATTCTATATATGACCAGGCGGAGACTCTTTTTCTCTTCCCTTACTTTCTCCAAAACATAGAGTCTCTCTCTGTTCTGAGTCACCTAAATCTGGGGATGGAGTGACACAGGCATCCCTGTGGCCACCACCACTGTGACTGTGCTGGGTCACACCTGAAGCCAGAGCAGAGCTGAGCCTTGCCTAAGGCCCATTGTAACCACTCCCTTACTACTGCCTATGTTTTCTCAAGGTCCTGGGATTCTACAATCCACAGGTAGCAAAGCCAGCCAGGCCTGTGTTCTTCCCTTCAGGATGGCAAGGTCCCCCAATCTCTGGGTGAGTCCAGAAGTGTTGTCTGTGGTCAGAGACTAGAGTTAAAAAACCTTAGAAGTGTACCTGGTATTCTATTACATTGCAGCTGAGCTAGTACTTAAACCACAAGTCTCAGCCCTTCTTATCCTTCCCTTCACTTTCCAAAGGCAGAGTAGCCTCATCTCTTAGCCACTGCCTCCCCTGGCTACAAGGCAGGGTGTACTGCCAGAATACCACTGGAGTACCCTTAAGGTACAGGGGCTCTTAAGTCCACTTGTGGTGAATGTTGCCTGGTGTAGGACTCACTTTTCAGTGCTGTGAGCACCCCTCTGGCCCAGGGCGGTTCCATAAATGCTATCCAACAGTCAGCTCTAGAATCAGGGACCCCGGGAGCCCACTTGATGCTCTACCTCCCTGCGGTGGTGTTGGTACCTAAGGGGCAAGACAAAGTCCCCTTTACTTTTCCCTCTGCTTTTCTAAAGCAGGGTTTTTGCCCCATAGCACCACAGCAGAAATTTGCTGAGTCTCACCTGCAGCCAGCAAGTCTCAGAGGCTCAGCAAGACCCTCAAGGTGGTTCCTGGGCATCACTGCTGGTTATTCAGGGCCCAAGGGCTCTTCAATTAGCAGATGATGAATGCTGTAAGGATTGAGCAGTTTTCTTCAAGGCAGGGAATACCCTTCTGCTCAGGGTGTGTCTTGAAATGTCATCTGAGAGCTAGGTCCTGGAACAGAGCCTCACTGCTCTGACTGGTGCCCTATCCTGCTATGGCTGAGCTGGTAACCAAGATGCAAGACAAAGTCCTCCCCTCCCTTCCCCCTCCTCTCCTCAAGCAAAAGGAAGAGATCTCTTTTGGAGCCTCAAACTATATAGCCTGGGATTAAGGGAGGGGTGATTTCAGTCCTTCCTTGGCTGCCCCAGCTGGTGTCTCATTATGTCATGTGCCCCCCACCCCAGTCCACTGTTTCTGGGCCTAGTTCAGCCCTAGGACTCACCTATGAGTTGCAGTACTTATGGCCTAGACTGCCTTTCAAGTTTACTTAGAGACTGAGAGCACTTTGGCCTTCAGAGGTAAGGTTTGAAGGCACTCAAGTTGGAACCACTGGGATCAGCAGCTCCTTTCAGGCTAGGGCTGGTTTAAATGCTCCTTCCCTGGTTGGGCATCAGCTGAGTTTGTTCTGGTTTTCCTTTCTGTTCTAACAGGACAGCACCGAGTTCATTGCCTCATAATTGTTGTGTTCTCCCTTCCAGCACCCAGAAATGCTCTCCGCAGCAGGCTGCAGCTGCAGGGCTGGGGGAGGGGTGGCATCAGCTATTCAGGACCTTTTTTTTTTCTATGTCTTAAGTGCTGCTTTCAGCGATCTGAAGTTAAAATTGCGTACTTTGAGTGGTCACCTGATTTATGGTTCTTGTGAAGGTGTTTTTTTTTTTCTGTGTAGATAGTCGTTAACTTGCTGTCCTTGTTGGGTGGGGGGATAATTGGTGGAGCTTTCTATTCTGCTATCTTACTCTGCTTCCTATATTTACTTATTAAAGATTTTAATGGATGGGAAGTTCAAGATTATACCACTATGCTTAGTTTGCACATAGTAGTTAATCCTGAAACAAGAGAAGTCCTAAAGTGCATTTTAGTTAGCTTCTTTACATTGCTGATGTTAGGGTCAAAGTTAGATAAATCATATATTCTAAAACAATCTCAAAAGTAATTCAGAGGTGATACTATATGTTATAGAGATAAATTTGTAACAATTCATTATGTTGTTTCTTACATGTTTCTAATTACATTTATTCTTATCTTGAGTATGCACTTTTTAAGGTAAGCATTTTTAGTCCATGCAATAGTATTAAAAATTAAGCTTAGGTGAAGATATCTAACATAACTTTTAAAATAAATATCTTCAATGGTTTCTATCTAATTTAAGTATAGGTACTCTTGCTCTATTTTAGTTTTCATTTGCATAGCATATCTTTTTTCATCCCTTCACTTTCAGTTTATATGTGTTCCCACATGATAAAGTAAGTCTTTCTTGTAGGCAGCATATAGTTGCTATCATTTTTTATCCACTCAGCCACTCTGTATCTTTTTCTTGAGATGGGGTCTCGCTATGTTGCCCAGTCTAGTCTCTAACTCCTGGGCTCAAGCAATCCTCCTGCCTCTCCCCCACATCTTTTAATTAGAAAATCTAACATATTTAGGGTTGAGGTAATTATTGATAATGTAAGAACTTATTACTGTCATTTTATTAATTGTTTCCTGGTTGTTTATAGATCTTTTGTTCCTTCATGTCATGCTGTTTTTCTCTGTGATTAAGTGATTTTCTTTAGTGGTATGCTTTGATTCCTTACTTTTTATCTTTTGGGTATCTACTGTAGGTTTTTGCTTTGTGGTTACCATGAGATTTATAAAAACATCTTATGTTTTAACAGGCTATTTCAAGCTTCTAACAACTTAACTTTGATCATATAAAAACTCTACACTTTGGCACCCCGGCACATTTTATGTTTTTAATGTCACAATTTACATTTTTATATTGTATATCTCTTAATAAATTATTGTGCCTATTATTATTCTCAATAGTTTTGTCTTTTAACCTTCACAAAAGATATAAGTGATTTACATACCACCGTTACAGTATTAAGGTATTCTGAATTTGATTTTTACCAGTGAGTTTTATACTTTAATATGTTTTCATGTTACTAATTTTCATATTTTCTTTCATCTTGAAGAACTCCCTTTAGCATTTCATGTAAGACAGACCAGGTGGGAATAAACTCCCTCAGCTTTTGTTTGTCTGAGAGTCTTTCTCTTTTATTTCTGAAGGAAAGGTTTGCTGGGTTCAGTAATTTAGGTTAGCAGGGTTTTTTTCCTTCAATATTTTGAATGTATGATCCTACACTCTCCTGGCCTGTAAGACCTCTGTTGAGAAGTCTGCTACTAGCCTTACGGAAACTCTGTTATATGTTATGTTTTTTGCTTCTTTTCTCTTCCTGCTTTCAGGATCCTCTCTTTGTCCTTAATTGTTGGCAATATGATTGTAGTTTATCTTGGAGTAGTCTTTTTTGGATTGAATCTCATTGGATACCTTTGACCTTCCTATACCTGAATATTTATATCTTTCTCCAAATTTGGAAAGCTTTTAGCTATTATTTCTTTATAAGCTTTCTATCCCATTGTTTTTCATTTCTCCTTTATGAACTCTTATAACCCAAGCATTTGCTATTTTGATGCTGTTCATATATCCTGTAAGCTTTCTTCATTCCTTTTCATTCTTTTTTTCTTTATTCTCCTCTTAACTGTATATTTTTAAATAGTTTATCTTTGAGTTCATAGATTATTTCTTTTACCTGATCAATTCTGAGGTTGATGCTATTACATTTTTTCATTTCATTCATAGTATTTTTAAGCTCCAGAATTTGACCTTTTAAAAATATAATTTCAATCTCTCTGTTAATGTCTAATTTTGGTCATTTATTGTTTTCTTGATTTTATTAAATTGTTTCTCTCTCTTTTTTTTTTTTAAGTTTACTGAGATTCCTGAAAACAGTTATTTTGAATCTTTGTCAGATAGTTTGTATAGGGTTCAGCTACTAAGAAATTGTGTTCTTGTTGTGCTGTTATGTCTCCTTGGTTTTTCATGTTTCTCATTGCCTTACATTAATGTCTGTGCATTTAAAGAAATGTAAGGACTTATTCTAATTTTTGCAGACTTAATTTTTCTGGGAAAGCCCTTCACCAGTCAGCCCGTCCAGAGATTCTTGGCAGGCCATCTGGTATGATCCTTGATGTGCTTGTTGCTGGAATCCTTGGGCAGGCTGGCGTACTACCTGCGTTAGCAGATGGGTGGGCCTGGTACCTGGGTCCTCAAGGTTGGGTTTGAAGCCCAAATCCAGTGCAGTGGACCTGTTGATTGGGTCTTGAGGGATGGGCCTGGAGCCTGTGTCCACGAGGGTGGGCCTGGAGCCTGTATCATCCACAGGAACCAGCCTGAAGCCTGGTCCACAGGGGCTCACCTGGTGCTGGGGTAGGGCTTGAACCTGAGTCTGTAGGAGATGGCTGAACACAGGATGGGCCTGACACCTGAGACCACTGGCATGGGCCTGGAGCCTGAGTTCATGGAGGCTAGCCTAGCACTGGGGTGTCTTTGATTATTGAAATGATCACTGAGATACCTGGTTCCTGGGATCATTGAGAAAGAACTGGAGCCCGAGTCTGCAGGGGTGGTCCTGGAGCCTCAGTTCAAGGGGTCCTGCCTGGTACTGGGGTATACGGGAGTGGGCATGAACCCTGAGTCTTCTAGAATAAGCCTGGAGCCTGGGGCCTCTGGAGCCTGGGGCCTGGTGCTGGGACCAGTGTGGAGCCTGGAACCAGAGTCTGGTCTGGAGCCTAGAATTGTGGGTGCTAGCATTGGCCTGGAACTACTGAGGGTGGCTTGGAGTCTGAGTCCCTAGAAGCAAGCCCAGAGACTTGATGTGCAAGGGCTAGCTTAGAGGTTAGGTCCCTTGGGGCTTACATGGGTCTTGGAGCCACAGGGCCCAGCCTGGAACTTGGTCACACAGGGATGGTCCTGGCGCTTAGGTCCATAGCAGCCAGTCCAGCACTGTGGTCTACTGGAACTGACCTGGGCCCTGGATTTGCTGGAACACCAAGCTGCAGGAGATCCAGCAAGGGCTACAGGAGCCAGCCTAGAGGGTGGGGCTATGGAATCCTGCCTGGTGCTGGGGTGGGCCTAGAGGCTCAGTCTGTGGGTACCAGCCTCTTGGGGCCTATATCAGCCTCCTCCAGGGGCTGGTCTCGAGGCTGAGCCTGCAGATGCCTGCCTTATGACTAGGGCTATGGAGGTTGGCCAGGTGCTGGGGCTGGCCCTGGCCCGAAGCCAGGAGCCTTGGGAGCTAGTCCAATGCTGGGGGTGGTTGAGGGCTTGGTATTGCTGAGGTTAGCCTGGTGTTGAGGTAACCCAAAGACCAACTTCACTGTGCAGGCCTGGAGGTTGAAGTTCAGCTTGTGACTGGGGCAGGCCTGGAGGCTGAGTCCACTGACCTGGAGGCTGTGGGGGCCTTCTTAGCACTGGGTATTACTCGCGTGGGTCCAGTTTTAGAGTTGAATGAAAGTTCAGTGCTCACTTCCCTCTATTTCTCTCACACCGAGGGTATCTCTCTCCACTCTATGCCGGGTTTGGTAGAAGGCTGATGCTGATAGTGTGAAACTATCTTTCCTACCTTCTTGAATGTACCTTATGTCTGTGCTACACCCAGATGCTGCTATAATCTCCTGCCTATTTGTTTTGTTTTTTAGTTTTTTGGCTCTTGTGAAAGTATTTTCATGTGTGGATAGTTGTTTCAATTGATGTTTCTGTAGAGAGATGAGTGCTGAAGAGTCCTATTCCATCATCTTGACGATGTCCTTCCTAATGGTTTTTTAATTAGAAAGTCCTGCATGCTTTTCTGCAAAAATTAAGACAGTTGTACAGATAGTTAAACATTAAGCTGTCTCTCCTTGTTTCTTTTCTAGCCCCACTTATCAGAGTTAACCATTTGTAAATACGGTTTATTTTATTCCAGATTTTTCTGTGCATATCTTTAATTTTTGTTATTATTGGGAGTTGGATATATTATATTTGTTCTACAACTTTTTATTCATTTAATATGCAATTGGCATCTCTTTGTGAAAGCATTTGGTACCAACTTATTCACTTTGATAGCCAAATAACAATGAGAATGTTGATGTTTATGACTCACACTGTATAGAAAAATGGATAAACTTTGGCAGAATACATTGTAGCTCTTAAGAATTTTAGATGACAGTATAGACCTCAAGTGTAAATGCAGAAAGTTTTGGTGTGTGTTATTTATTACAGTGATAAACACTATAGCATATATTTCTAGATCTTAGTATATGAACATTACATTATAGTTTTGAGGGGCTTGTATGAGACTTGTTTGGCCACATGAGTGTGCTAGTGTTTGTACAGTTATGAAGGATGTTTGCCTACTATGGACAAAGATAGTTTGTGGTTTCTTGTAATTTCTAGATAACATTGAAGGCATAGCTTCATGTTTCCTGGACCTGTAAAATGAGAGTGGTAAAAATCTCTTATTTGATTCTTACAAGAATCCTGTGACAAGTGACAGTCCTAAAGCAAAGCATTTCTTAGGGTTGTCTGCTGTAAAACACAAAATATCAAGGCTGTTTTTTGTTTGGTTGGTTGGTTTTCTGGTTTGTTTTTTGATTGGTTGTTTCTTTGTTCGTTTGTTTGAAACAGTGTCTTGCTGTCACCCAGGCTGAAAGGCACAATCGTACCTTACTGCAGCCTCAACTGCCTCAACCTCCTGGGCTCAAGTGATCATCCTAGCCTCTGGAGTAGCTAGGACCACAGGCGTGTGCCATGATGCCCAGCTAATTTTTATTTCTATTTTTTGTAGAGATGGTGTCTTGCTCTGTTGCCCAGGCTGGTCTCAAACTCCTGGCCTCAAGCGATCCTCCCACCTCAGCTTCCCAGTGTGCTGGTATTACAGGAATAAGTCACTGCACCTGGCCAAAGCTGGATTTAGAAATCCAGCCTTTAATTACTGGTGTCCAAAATCATTCCATGAAGCTCATGAAATTACTGATGCCCCCATAATGATTCCTTGGAATGCAATTGCCTAGACTTATCATACTAAATAAACTCTTGCTATATCTGACATTAGAGGGATACTTGGTATGTGTATATTAAATTTAAATTGCATACTCAAACAAAAAGGTGTTACTCTAGTCTCACAAGTACTCAAATTTGAAGTGGCATATGAAATCATATATAGTTGAGGAATGAAAATGATATCTCTAAGTATTTATTAATGTGATATATTTGTCTTCCCTTTTTAATTCACAGATGCCATTTGGAATAAACATAAAAAGGCTGAACTTTTTACAGATAAGTTTTGTCAAGTATGTGGAGTGATGCTACAGTTTGAATCACAAAGAATTTCACATTATGAGGTAGGTTAAAAATAATGGTAATAGGGTCTAAAGCAGGTTTTTAAATGTGCTAGTAAACTTCCTATGAGTCATTTTACTTGATTCTTACAAGAATCCTGTGAAAAAGGTAGTATTATTTTCCTTTGTTGGATGAGGAGACTGGCTCAGAAAGGGATGGTAATATACTACTTGAAGTTTGGGGAATTCAGATTAAATTCAGTCTTTTTACTCCAAAGATTTTTTTCTTTTTTTCACACCACTCTGCCTCCCTTTGTATCCATCAAGTCGTTCGTCCTTGTATTAAATATAAGAGAGGCATTATGAAGCTTGCATAGGAAACTAAATATGAATCAAAAGATATTATCTAGAACTCCCAGAGTCTTTGTTTACAGCAAATGAAGACTATAAAAACAAAACTAACTAGTTGATTGAGCCACATGTTTTTAGACACAGGACCGTAGACTCCTACAGCTAAAACAGAGAATGTTTAATGTCCTTACTCTCTTAGTTTATAGATTAGAAAACTGAGACCCAGAGGGTTAATAATTCTCCATGGCTAGTCACTGGTATGACTAAGCCTAAAAACGGTTTATTCTGACTGCATATCCAGTGTTCTTTCCCCTCATTTGGTGTTGCTTCATATTTCTACATCATCTGATGAGCTGTTGGATTTCTTTCATATCTGGTATCTAGGTTACCAAAAATACAAGATACATTCAATTAAAACTAATGTAATGCCAGTTCTCCTTTTTTTAAACACCTCATCTTGTTCTTTCCATTGCTAATCTTATTGGTAATTATATTTTAGTCCTAATGTTGGCTGATATTAAATTACTATAATTACAGATAGGGAAATTGTGTTGACTGGATTGAGAGGAGCTAGGTTTAAGTCTTAACTCCACCATTGATTAGTTATATAAGCTTTGGCAAGTCACTTTACCTTCCTGAACATATTTCTTGGACCTATAAAATGAGATTGGTAAAATATCTTACTACACTTGTGAGAATTAAGTGAAATCAAATGTATGAGAGTGCCTAGCACATCTTTAAACTCCATAGATCAGATTTAGAATTAGTAAAAGAGACAGACATTCAAGGGACTCTGAGATAACTACAGTTTATCCATTTGAACCATTTGAATTTACATGTGAAAAACAGCTTTTTGTGAAATCATAAAGTACTATTCACTCTAGAAAATAGGCAAAAATACGAGAAAATAAATATAATTCTGTAACTTGTAGTTAACCATTATTGAATTCCTCTTTTGCTTCTGTGATTCCAATATGATTTCTGAACACACATACACATATACACATACATTTTTACAAAAAAAGACATACAGACTCTCTCAGTATAGTATTGTAAAATATAGCAGTATTACAGAAGTTTTGAATTTTAATGAGGTTGCATTTATTAATATTTCTTTTGTGTCTGTGTGTATTTGTTTTAAGAAACCATTCTATACAGTTTTGTCATATAGATACTTTCCTCTATTTTCTTCTAAACTTTGAAGTTTTACTTCTTATGTTATAATCCATCTGGTATTGATTTTCATGTATGGAGTGTGGTAACATTTTTTTCATATGGATAGCCAGTTGTTCCAGCACTATTTATTGTATAGTCCATCCTTACCCCATTGATTTGTAGTGGCACTTCTATCATATGCTAATTTCTACATATACATAGGTTTGTTTTGAGGCTTTTATCCTGTTTTATTGTATTGGCCTGGTTTCCTATATCTGCAACAATTTGACCTTTAAAATAAGTCACAGCTTTCAAATAAGTCACAATATCTGTAGAAGAAATTTATAAGACCTAAAAAATTAAAAAATCATAAATTAAGTTAAAAATATATGCTACACGTTAGGTGAGATTTATAACCTGTATAACTAATGAAAGATTCGTGTCTAGAATATGTAAAGGATCACACATCAATTAGAACAAGAAGCAAATAGAAAAGTGGGAAAGTGATGTGAACAGGCCATAGAATAGACACTCAATTTCACTAATGATTATACAGGATATGGAAGTTAAAATGATAATGAACTATCATATAAGAACCATAATACTGGCAAAAATTAAAATCTAATAGCATTTAACACTTCAAGATAATATAGTAAAACAAACACTCTCATTGCTGCATTTGGATATGTAAACTGCATCAGAATTTTCTAATACCTGGTAAAGTTGAAAATCCACACTCCTTAGGCCAAGAATTCCGCTTCTAGGTATCTATTCTAAAAGAACTCTTGAACATGTATATTGGGAGATCTATTTATATATGTTAATTGCAGCAATGCCCCTATTAGCAAAATAAACTAAAACATAATTGTTTTAAACAGGAAACTGGATAGGTAGCATATGGACTAGAATATTATACAGTATGTAGCATAAATGAACTAGAGCTACATGTATCAACATCAATAAGTCTTTTTTAAATTTTTTTTTCAATCATAGCTTTAATAAGGTTTTGGGGTTTGGGGTTTTTTTGTTTTGTTTTGTTTTTTTAATTATACTTTAAGTCCTGGGGTACATGTGCAGTTTGTGCAGGATTGTTATGTAGGTGTACACATGCCATGGTGGCTTGCTGCATCCATTTCCCCATCATCTACATTAGATATTTCTCCTAATGTTATCCTTCCCCAATCCCCCCACCCCCTGCTATCCCACCCCCTAGCCCTTATACCCCCACAACAGGACCCCGTGTGTGATGTTCCCCTCCCTGTGTCCATGTGTTCTCATTGTTCAACACCCACTTGTGAGTGAGAATATGAGGTGTTTGGTTTTCTGTTCTTGTGTCACTTTGCTGAGAATGATGGTTTCCAGCTTCATCCATGTCCCTGCAAAGGACATGAACTCATGCTTTTTATGACTGCATAGTATTTCATGGTGTATATGTGCCACATTTTCTTTATCCAGTCTAACACTAATGTGCATTTTGGTTGGTTCCAAGTCTTTGCTATTGTAAACAGTGTCACAATTTAACATATGCGTGCATATGTCTTTACAATAGAATGATTTATTATCCTTTGGGTATATACCCAGTAATGGGATTGCTTGGTCAAATGGTATTTCTATTTCTAGATCCTTGAAGAATTGCCACACTGTCTTCCACAATGGTTGAATTAATTTACACTCCCACCAACAGTGTAAAAGCGTTCCTATTTCTCCACATCCTCCAAAATACTGAGTTTTAAAAAACAGTATGGAAAGGATATGTATCAAATGATTACCTTTTTGAAAAAAAAATTTACAAGGTTAGTAATATATAAAACTGTTTATGGATACATGTGTTAGTAAAAGAATAAAAGCATAAAAGGAGATCAAGTACACCAACTTTAAGGTAGTGATTACTTATGTGGAGAGAAAGAGGAAGAAAGGATTTTGAGCATGAGGGTATAGGATTGTATCTGTAAAATTTTACCTCTTTTAAAAAGGAAATTTGAGAGAAATGCAACAAAATGTTAAAACTGAATAGTGAGTATGGGTTTCAATAGTACTATTTCCTGTCCTTTCCTATACGATGGGTGTATTTCACATTTTGAAATTCTGTAGGCCATCTATGACAAACCCACAGCCAACATAATACTAAGTGGGGAAAGTTCAAAGTATTTCCTTTGAGAAATGGAACAAGACAAGGATGCCCACTCTCACCACTCCTCTTTAACATAGTACTAGACACCCTAGCCAGAGCAATCAGATGAGAAAAAAATAAAGGACATCCAAGTTGATAAAGAGGAAGTCAAACTGTCACTGTTTGCTGATGATATGATCGTTTACCTTGAAAACCCTAAAGACTCTTCCAGAAAGCTCCTAGAACTGATAAAAAGAATTCAGCAAAGTTTCTGGATACAAGGTTAATGTACACAAATCAGTAGCTCTTCTACATCCCAACAGCAACCAAGCAGAGAATGAAATCAAGAACTCAAACCCTTTTACAATAGCTGCAAGAAAAAAAGAGAAAAGAAAATAGGAATATAACTAACTAATCAAGGAGTCTAAAGACCTCTACAAGGAAGACTACAAAACACTGCTGAAAGAAATCATAAATGACACAAACAGATGGAAACACATCCCATGCTCATGGATGGGTGGAAACATATTGTGAAAATGAGGTCTACAAATTCTGTGCCAAAAGCAACCTAGAAATTCAGTGCAATTCCCGTCAAAATATCACCATCATTCTTCACAGAATTAGAAAAAACAATTCTAAAATTCATATGGAACCAAAAAAGAGCCCACATAGCCAAAGCAAGACTAAGGAAAAATAACAAATCTAGAGGCATCACGTTACCTGATTTCAAACTATAAGGCTGTAGTCACCAAAACAGCATGGTACTGCTATAAAAATAGGCACATAGACGAATGGAACATAAATAATCCCAAATACTTACAGACAACTGATCTTGAACAAAGCAAACAAAACATTAAGTGGGGAAAGGACACCCTTTTCAACAAATAATGCTGGGATAATAGGCTGGCCACATGTAGGAGAATGAAACTGAATCCTCACCTCTCATCTTACACAAAAATCAAGTCAAGATGGATTAAAGACTTAAACCTAAGACCCGAAACTATAAAAATTCTAGAAGGTAACATTGGAAAAACCCTTCTAGACATTGGCTTAGGCAAGGATTTCATGACCAAGAACCCAAAAGCAAATGCAATAAAAACAAACATAAATAGCTGGGACCTAATTGAACTAAAGAGCTTTTGCACGGCAAAAGGAATAGTCAACAGAGTAAACAGACAACCCACAGAGTGGGAGAAACTCTTCACAATCTATACTTCTGACAAACGACTAATATCCAGAATCTACAATGAACTCAAACAAATCAGTAAGAAAAAAAAATCACATCAAAAGTGAGCTAAGGACATAAATAGACAGTTCTCAAAAGAAGACATACAAATGGCCAACAAACAAATGAAAAAATGCTTGACATCACTAATGATCAGGGAAATGCAAATCAAAATCACAATGCAATACCACCTTACTCCTGCAAGTATAGCCATAAACAAAAAAAAAAATAAATAACAGTAGATGTTGGCATGCATGTGGTAAACAGGGAGCACTTCTACATTGCTGGTGGGAGTGTAAACTAGTACAGCCACTATGGAAAACAGTGTGGAGATTCCTTAAAGAACTAAGAGTAGAACTATCATTCCATCCAGCAATCCCACTACTGGCTGTCTACCCAGAGGAAAAGAAGTCATTATTCGAAAAAGATACTTGCACACACATGTTTATGGCAGCACAATTCACAATTGCAAAATAGTGGAACCAACCCAAATGCCCATCAATCAAAGAGTGGATAAAGAAACTATGATATGTTTGTGTGTGTGTGTGTGTGTGTATCATGGACTACTACTCAGCCATAAAAAGGAATGAAGTAACAGCATTTGCAGTGATCTGGATGAGATTGGAGACTATTATTCTAAGTGAAGTAACTCAGGAATGGAAAACCAAACATCATATGTTCTCACTGATATGTGGGAGCTAAGCTACGAAGACACAAAGGCATAAGAATGATACAGTGGACTTTGGGGACTGGGGGGAAGAGTGGGGGGCAAGGGATAAAGGACTACAAATATGGTGCAGTGTATACTGCTCGGGTGCTGGGTACACCAAAATCTCACAAATCACCACTAAATAACTTACTCATGTAACCAAATGCCACCTGTATCCCAATAACTTATGGAAAAATTAAATTTAATTTAAAAAATAAATTTTGTAGAGAGAGTGATTGCCTTATATTATGTGCTCAGGAAATGTTAGTTTCCCTTCCCCGTACACCAGCATCTTAGTTATTCTTACATATTTGGTTATATATTTGTTACAAATTATTTCTAATGTCTCTTAAACCCAGAGGAATTCTTTTCTCACATAAAAGAATTTGCCTAGGTTTTTTTCTAGGGTTTTTATGGTGTTAAATCTATTGTTTAAATCTTTAATCCATCTTGGAGTTAATTTTTGTATAAGGTGTAAGGAAGGGGTCCAGTTTCAGCTTTCCGCACATGGCTAGCCAGTTTTCCCAACACCATTTATTAAACAGGGAATCCTTTCCCCATTGCTTGTTTCTGTCAGGTTTGCCAAAGATCAGATGGTTGTAGATGTGTGCCATTACTTCTGAGGCCTCTGTTCTGTTCCATTGGTCTATATGTCTGTTTTGGTACCAGTACCATGCTGTTTTGATTACTGTTGCCTTGTAGTATAGTTTGAAGTCAGGTAGCGTGATATCTCCAGCTTTGTTCTTTTCGCTTAGGATTATCTTGGCTATGCAAGCTCTTTTTTGGTTCCATATGAAGTTTAAGATGGTTTTTTCCAGTTCTGTGAAGAAGGTCAATGAAGAAAACCTTGGCAGTACCATTCAGGACATAGGCATAGGCAAGGACTTCATGACTAAAATGCCAAAAGCAATAGCAACAAAAGCCAAAATAGACAAATGGGATCTAATTAAACTTAAGAGCTTCTGCACAGCAAAAGAAGCAGTCATTAGAGTGAACCAGCAACTAAGAGAATGGGAAAAAATTTTTGCAAGCTACCCATCTGACAAAGGGGTATTATCCAGAATCTATGAAGAACTAAAACAAATTTACAAGAAAAAAAACAAACAACCACATCAAAAAGTGGGCAAAGGATATGGACAGACGGTTTTCAAAAGAAGGCATTTATGCGGCCAACAAACATAAGAAAATATGCTCATCATCACCGGTAATTAGAGAAATGCAAATCAAAACCACATTGCAATACCATCTCACACAAGTTAGAATGGTGATGATTAAGAAATCTGGAAACAACAGATGCTAGAGAGGATATGGAGAAATAGGAATGCTTTTACACTGTTGGTGGAAGTGTAAATTAGTTCAACCATTGAGGAAGACAGTGTAGTGATTCCTCAAGGATCTAGAAATAGAAATATCATTTGACCCAGCAATCCCATTACTGGGTATATACCCAAAGGATTATAAACCATTCTGTTGTAAAGACACACACACATGTATGTTCATTGCAGCACTGGTTACAATAGCAAATACTTGGAACCAACCCAAATGCCCATCTATGATAGACTGGACAGGGAAAATGTGGCACATATATACCTTGGAATACTATGCATTCATAAAAAATGATGAGTTCGTGTCCTTTGTAGGGACATGGATGAACCTGGAAACCATCATTCTTAGCAAACTGACACAAGAACAGAAAATCAAACACCACATGTTCTCACTCACAGGCGGGTGTTGAACAGTGAGAACACATGGACACAAGGAGGGGAGTGTCACACACTGGGGTCTGTGTGGGGGGACTAGGGGAGGGACAGTGGGGGGGAGTAGGGAGTTGGGGAGGGATAACATGCGAAGAAATGCCAGATATAGGTGATGGGGGTGGAGGCAGCAAACCACATTGCCATGTATGTACCTATGCAACAATCCTGTGTGTTTTTCACGTGTATCCCAGAACCTAAAATGCAATAAAATATATATATTAAAAAACAAAAAAGAAAGCTACTGTTTTTCCTGCATGTGCAGATTAATGCTAACTAACTTGGAAACCTGGGTAGTTTTGCAGCTTTTAAATGTAAATGTATTTGGCTAGCCAGTTCTGCTGCAGTCTGTCTCTCCTGGAAAATGAATGTTTTCTTTCCTTTTCTAAATGCTCCCTTCTCTGAGGTAGATGATGTCTTCCTTTGACATCATCTCAAAAGCCTTTGTACAAAACCCCTATTTTTTTTTAATTACTTATCCAATGAAATCCTAATTCCTCTTGCTGACATGTCATAACTTCTGAAATCTGACTTTTCTTCTTCCAAACATATGTCTCTTTGTTCCTTCATGTGAATTCCACAGCAGTTAGGTAGACCATGATGCCTGGATTTTCATTTCTATGTCTTTTTTCCTGATACTCCTTCTACCTGTAAAATCCACTGCACACCTCTTTATCAATGCAAATGATACCCGTCTCTCTAGGTGCAGCGCAGGTCCTGTGCTGGCTATGAAACCTCACCAGTAGCTCACAGGGCTCTTTCTTCTCTCATCTCGTAGTCTGTGCCACACAATCAGCACTTAGTCATTTGTTGTTATGTGAAATATTTTGCATTAACATTTTATGCTCACATAGACCACCTCTATAGATAGATTACGATCTTCAATCCATAAGTAAAGTTGGCTTTTCTAATTTTCGTAATGCAGGTCTGAAAAACATCTTAGGGCTTGAAAGCTGAGTGCTGTATTGTTCTGCCTTTTACATATATGTAACTACATTAGTGAGATGTGGAATAAATTGGGGTATAAACTGCTTTTAATAATTCTATGCTGTATTAGTCCATTCTTGCATTGCTATAAAGAAATACCTTAGACTTGGTAATTGATAAGAAAAAGGTGTAATTGGCTCACTATTCTGCAGGCTGTATAGGAAGCATAACGCTGGCATCTTCTTCTGGGGAGGCCTCAGGAAACTTACAGTCATGGTGGAAGGCAAAGAGGGAGCAGGTTCTGACATGATGGGAACAGGAGTGTGTGTGTGTGTGTGTGTGTGTGTGTGTGTGTGAGAGAGAGAGAGAGAGAGAGACAGAGAGAGAAAGAGAGAGTAGGGGGGAAGTGTCATACACTTTTAAATGACCAGATCTCACAAGAATTCACTCACTAACAGGAAGACAGAACCAAGCCTTAAGGGATCTACTCCATAATGGCAAACATCTCTCACCAGGCTCCACCTCCAGCACTGGAGATTACATTTCAACATGAGAGTTGGGTGGGCACAAATACTCAAATTATATCACATGCTAATTCCTACTTTACAATCTCCTAACGATACCTTGGGCGGATTCCAAAATTTTCAGATCTCTTTTTGTTATTAAAACAATCTAGTCCAGGCCAGACACAGTGTCTCACCCCTGTAAATCCCAGCTACTTGGGAGCTGAGGTGGGAGGATCGCTTGAGCCCAGGAGGGATGAGGCTGCATGCAGTGAGCTGTGATTGCATCACTACCGTCCAGCCTGGGCAACAGAGTGAGACCAAAAAGTAGCCAAAAGTTACTTTTCTAAAAGGGACTCTTTGCACACATTAATCCTGTTCAAATTGTAAAGTGAATAGCTGCTTCATTTCTAAATAAGGTAATTCTAATGAAAGTCTAAAGTTTCAGGCATCCCATTATGTTACATATTAAAAGCACAGAATTCTTTATTTCATTAAAGAAGAGACTATTCTAAGAGTTTATTTTCAGTTCCCCAACCTTTCTAAAATTCATGATATATAAATTCTATTCTATAACAGACCTTTTGGGATATTTGACTAAATTTCAGGCATTTCTCAGACAATTCCATCATATTTTTATAGTTCATCATTGTTCCTATATTTTATTTCAGTTTAAATATAGTGGGGTAGAACGTACTTTTTTTATGTGTGTTCTACCCCATTGTCAGTGTAATCTTTTCTGGATTTTCACTTTTAGTTACTGTGTGCTTCTTTTACAATTCTTATTATGTATTCTCTATCTGTATCCAATATTTCCAATAACTGAAGTCCTTGAGGCCCTAATTTCTCATTTCTGCTGATTTTTACTCATAGTGGCTTGTTTGCTGATGTGGTTTTTAATTTTGGATTGTGAAATCATATTTGTCTGACCTTTATCTGTTAATTTCTTGTTTTGGAGTTTTAAAACCAGAGATAGCATTTTAATCTTAACTGCATGATGTTAAACTTGTAGTTATGAATATCAGGAGAGATTTTTATTTTTTAAACACATTAAATCTGGGTCAAGACAAACAAATCTTGTTTCTTCTTTCTGCTGCTGGATAGAAAGCTTTTTTGCAACATGCCTCAACATGTTGGTCTCAAGCAATCTTTTTGCCTCAGTCTCCTGAGTAGTTGGGACTACAGGCACATTTTTAAATTTTTTTGTAGAGATGGGACCTTACTATGTTGCCCTGGCTGGTCTCAAACTCCTGGGCTCTAGCAGTCCTGCCTCAGCTTTCCAAAGTGCTGGTATTGCAGATGTGAGCCACTGCACTTAGATGTATGTGAACACTTTATGTGGGGCTTCAATTCCAAATCCCTACCTTATGCAAGTTCACTGCCTTGTTTCCTGTACCCATGCACCCATTAAAATCCAAGGCTTTAGAGAATGGAAACTGGCAATTGCTTTGAGGCCAACTGCTCTTTCAGTGTCAGTTGATAACTACAGGTTACAGCTTGCTTGTTAGTCCGTGCCCTTGGGAGTTTCCTTTGCTTTTTTTTTTTTTTTAAATGAACTCAACTGTGCATTAGAAAGGATTTATGTTATATTGTATTCAACTTATCTAGGTATCTTATAGGAGAATTTTTGAAAATATCTAGTCTGCCATTCCTTTAAATTTCACATTCTACCTATTTTTATTCCAGAATTTTCTCCATGTCTTATTCTTAAGCAATAATACGTAATAAAACCTACTGTTTACTGAATGGCTTTTATGTGTCAAGTGCTTTATCTCTGTGATCTCATTTTGTTGTCATCTTTCCTGTAACACTGATCACTGTACAATTAGGACCCTGTTACTCTCTTTTTCTACCCCTGTGTGTTTTCTGTATAGCAGCCATCATGATATATAATTATTTATTTTTCTGCTTTCTTATCTTTGTGTTCCACTATAATGTAAGTCCCATGAGGATAGGGACCATGTCTATCTCATTCTTAGTTCTTAATTGAATTTCTAATGCCTATGTGAGCAGCTTCTAGTGAGCTCTTGATAAGTATTTGCCATACAGAGGAGCATAATCTGTGATGTAGGTAATATGCCTATTTTCACATGAGAACCTGGACCTAGAGAGGTGAAGTGAGTTGTCCAATGTTACAGAAGTAGTCAGTGACAACTGAGAAAAGATCATATGCCAAAGTCCATCCCCCCTGCCACTTGAGAAGCTATTTCTTTCACTAGTTTCTAGAAAGGCAAGGTGAATAGTTATATTATGAAAGTGGCTTGATTAAATAATAACGGAAATAAATTGCTCACATCATTAATTTCAAATGACATTTAATTCTAATACTGTTAGATGATTTATATTATATAGAACTAAGGAAATTTCATAGAGTCAGCACATCAGGGTAAACTGTCCAAGTCCTATTGATTATACTTGGTGCCAATTTTTGTCCTAGTTCTGAAACGTAGATTTCTTATTTATTTTGGAAAGTATTTTTTAAGTGGACTTAGATATGCATTAGAAAGTTCTCACCCCAGCCAAGAGAAATATTGAAAATTGTTTCTCTTTCTTTCTTCCCTCCTCAGTTCTGCTTATTCCGTAATATATAAAAGAGAACGTTGATAAAACTATTGTTTTTACTGAGCATATTATAAAAATCAGTTTATTATTTTAAAAAACACCACAAAAATTGGCAAGTTCAAAATGTCATATCCTTAAAAGTCTGTAAAGATTAAAAATAGTAAAATTGGCTTGCTTTGAGTCATCTTTTACAGTTTTCCATTTAAGACTATATTTTTATTTAATTTTAATTTTTAAATTATTATTCTAAATTAATTAATTAATTTTTATACAGACAAGGTAATGCTCTGCTGCCCAGGCTGGGATGCAGTGGCATGTAGCCTTGAACGGCTGGACTAAGCAATCATTTTGCTTCATCTTCCGTAGTTAGGACCGCAGGAGTGAGCCACCCTTCTTGGATAATTTCAAATTTTTTTTGTAGGGACGGGGTCTCTCTGTGTTGCCCAGACTGTTCTTAAACTCCTGGACTCAAACAATCCTCCCTCCTTAGCCTCCCAAAGTGCTGGGATGACATGTGTGAGGCACTATGACTGGCTGAGACTATATTTTTAAACTGAAGAATATTTTCTGCAATAGAGGCTGAATGATCAAACTGGTGATCAAAGTCAGGTGAATATTGCAAAGAATATCCATAGCCTGGAGATAGTATGCATCAGAGATGACATTCGCACAATAGAAGAGTAGATGTATGCTGAGTAGAAGGCTATTTTGGATCTTTTCGTAATAAATCTGTCTGTGAGAAATTGCAGGTCTCCACTGTTATAGTTCAGTCTTAGATGGACATTGAAATAAATGAACATATGTGCTGAGTATAATGACTTTGACTTATAGTACCTTTTTCAGCTTGGTGCTATGAAGAAAAGTGACTCCCATTGTTTGAAAGAGTCGTTTTCTGTAAAGTCTGGAAAATTTTCTTATACCTTTAATGGTAATTTAAAAAATATTGTCTACAGGGTTTTATATTGTACAGCTGGAAGCAAAATCTGAGTCCATTTCACAGAAAGCATGGAGCCTTCCTCATTAGATTAGTTCCTATGGTGGTATGCACAATGAACAGCTTTCAATCTTAAGAGTCAAAGTGTGGGTTTGAGTATGTCAGGTAAATCAATGCTATTTTCACTGCAAAAATGGAATACAAAATATTTTGAATTTTTTTTAATACATACAGAGTTGTAAAGCTGAGGCCGAGTATCTTCTTCTCTTGAGTGAATGTGTGCTTTTCTCTAACTTCCTCAGGCTAGGTCTGTTCTCTGAAGCCTCACAAAACAAATCGAATCCTTTTTTTTTTCATGTCAGAAAGACCTTTAGAGTTGTAAAGCTAGTATTTAGGGGAAATAACATTTCAAAAATAGGATGATTTTGAGGGAAAGTAAAAATTTAGTATATTGTGTTAATTTCCAAGTACCTATGGATGTGGAGTATGATACCATAGATGGTGAGCTCCTAAAGGCAGAGGATACCTTTCATCCATATTTTATCTTCCCATTGCCACTACACCTAGTCAATGCTAGATAAAGGTCTTTGGAGACACCCATCCAAATGATCACCGACAAGCCTTTTGAATACGTTTCAACAGGTAACTCCCTACCACACCAGTCAGCTCATGCTGGCTTTGACAGCTGAGGCAGAATTCCTTTTTCTCTTGAGTGAACGTGTGCTTTTGCTCTTTCTCATGCTAGATCTGTTCTCTGAAACCTCACAGAACAAATCTGATTCATTTTTTTTTCATGTCAGAAAGACCTTTAGACATTTGAAGGCAAATACAATGACGCAAAATTTTAATGATGGTATGGCAGGCATCATGCTAGAGTCAGATTCTGACTCCTCTCTTTTAGGACACTTTGGGTCTTATAGTAACCCCACCCCTACTCTGAGATGGAGAGAGAATATTCAGACAGCACAGATTTTGTGTGAATTTTAGGAGATTTCTAGATTTCCTAAGACCCCTCCTCTGCTCCCAGGTTAGGACTTCTGCTCCAAAATCCATTTCACAACATGATACTCCTTCCAGAACTGGAGAAAGAATTTTCTCATGTGTGGACAAGGAATACTGTGAATTCTTGATCTTGATGTGAGTGGCTGGCTATCAACATTGGAAATAATATGAATGTTGATCATAGCAGAGCATGTAGTGAAACTGCCTTTGCAGAGATTATGACAGTGGAAGAAGTCTAGCATGACTGACTCCATCTTGCTTCTGCCCTCACAGGCTGGTTCTTCTTGCCCATTCCTGGGTGTAGGCCAAGCTAACCATGGGAGGAAATTAGTTTATAGTTTAACTTTGAAGCAGGGATTATAATATTCTTTCCCTAAAACAGACCCTCTCCTTGTATGGGGTCTGAAACTGTCTTTGTAAGAGTAATGAAAGGCCACAAGATTACGGAAGGGCCTGAATTCTGCTACAATGTAGGTGTAGTTTCTAAGAATCCCTTATTGCTCAGGGGTCATGTGGCCAGAGGTGACAAGGTTTGTGGCTTCCTCAGTTGCTTCTATAAATAACATCACTATTGTAGAACCCAAGATTGGTCTTTTGAGGTGTTTTTCAGACTTTTGCATTCTGGCAACTGACTGACTCCACTAGGACCCATGACTCATGACTCAATTGTCCCAGTGCCCCCACCCAGAGGTTGACTCAGTGCATGAGGACTGTTTTCCACCTTCCTATGATTTCATTCCCAATCAGTCGGCAGCACTTATCCCCGGCACCCCTGCCTGCCAAATTATCCATAAAAACCCTAGCCTCTGAGTTCTCAGGGAGGCTGGTTTGAGTAATAACTTACTTACCCCCATCCTTTTGCTTGACTGGCTCTGTGATTTTTAAACTCTTTCTTTGCTGCAAAACCCTGCTATTCTCAGTGCATTGGCTTTTCTGGGCAGCTGGCAAAATGACCCATTAGGAGATTACAATAGTGTCTGTGGAATAGTGAAATATTCAAAGAGAGAAATTTTGTTAAGTGAGTAGACCCTGGAGGTTAGAGAGTGGTTGGAGCTGGAGGTTTGGGAATCATCAACAAAGAGACAGAAATAGAATTTAATTAATACAGTAAATATGTGTTGAGCACCTGCATGAACTGGGTGTTCTGTTAGGCATAGGGATAAAATTATGAGCATTAGCCTTAGAGTTTGTATCTACTTGTTGGATCCTCAGGGAGAATACGTAAAGGAGATACCTTGATAGTAATAATTAAAAGGATATGTTTATTTATGTAAATATGACTTTCTTGTTTTTTCTAGTGAAATTCTGTCATTTTACTAAAATTCAAAAATAGTAAAATGTCACATCTAAATTTTGGAGGGCTGTTAAAAACGACATTTAAATTTATACATGAACTGAAAAATGAAGCAAGTTCTGTCATAGCTTGACAGGTATAATCACTTATCCTGTAATGCAAACAGTAACTTAATAGCAAGATGCTAATATTGCTTTGGTGCAGGTGCTGCTAATTAGCCATTGGATTAGCCTGTATCATATTCTTATCTCTCACCTATGCATAATATTTGTGCAAAATGCAAATGTAAGCTGTAAGTTGAAATGTTTAAGTGCCAACCTTAAACATGGTTTGACCTTGAGACAATGAGAATTTTGAATTGGGCAATGATTATGACTTAGTTGTAGCTTCAGGCTCAGTTAGATTTCTGCTTCTCCTCTCGATAGTCAAGGTTTACTCTCAAACAGGAAGTTAAACTCGTTTGGGGTCTGGCCAAGTGACTAGGTGAGAAGAAACCCAGAAGTCTTTTTTTTTAATTTTAAAATTTTAATTTTTTGTGGGTACACAGATGTATATATTTACGAGGAACATGAGATATTTTGACACAGGCGTATAATGCGTAATAATCACATCAGGATAAATGGAGTATCCATCACTTCAAACATTTATCCTTTGTGTTATGAACAATCCAAATATACTATTTTAGTTAATTAAAAATGTACAGTTGAATTGTTATTGACAATGGTCACCCTGTTGTGTTAGCAAATACTAAGTCTTATTCATTCGAACTATTTTTTGTACCCATTAGCCATCCCCAATTCCCCCTTTCCCTGCACTTGCCAACCTCTCTTAACCATCATTCTACTCTCTATCTCCATGATTTCAATTGTTTTGATTTTTCTCTCCCACAAACAAGTGAGAACATGTAAAGTTTTCTTTCTGTCCCTGGCTTATTTCAATTAACTTAATAACCTCCAGTTCCATTCATGTTGTTGCAAATGACAGGATCTCATTTTTATTTATGGCTGCATAGTATATGCACCACATTCTCCTTACCTATTCATCTGTTGATAGACTCTTAGGTTGCTTCCAAATTTTGGCTATCGTGAACAGTGCTGCAATGTATATGGGAGTGCAGATACCTTTTTGATATACTAATTCCTTTCCTTTGGTTAAATACCTTAAATACCTAGCAGTAAGATTGATGGATCATATGGTAGCTGTATTTTAGTGTTTTGAGAAACCTCCAAATTGTTTTTTATAGTAGTTGTACTAATTTACGTTTCTATCAACAGTGTATGAGGGTTCCCTTTTCTCCACATCCTCACCAGCATTTGCTGTTGCTTATCTTTTGAATATAAGCCATTTTAACTGGGATGAGGTGATATCTTATTGTAGTTTTGCATTTCTCTGATGATCAATAATGTTGAACATATTTTCATATATTTGTTTGCCATTTGTATGTCTTCTTTTGAGAAATGGCTATTCAGATCTTTTGCCCATTTTTATTTGGATTAATAGTTTTTTTTCCTATAGAGTTGTTTGAGCTCCTTATGTATTCTGGTTATCACTCCCTTGTCAGATGGGAATATTTTCTCCCATTCTGTGGGTTGTCTGCTCACTTTGTTGATTGTATCCTTTGCTGAGAAGATTTTTTAACTTGATGTGGTCTCATTTGTCCATTTTTGCTTTTGTTGTCTATGCTTGTGGGGTATTATTCAAGAAAGCTTTGCCCAGTGCAGCGTCCTGGAGAGCTTCCTCAATGTTTTCTTTGAGTACTTTTACAGTTTGAAGATTTAGATTTAAGTCTTTAATCCATTTTGATTTAATTTTTGTATATGGTGAGAGAGATAGGGATCTAGTTTTATTCTTCTGCATATGGATATCCAGGTTTCCCAGCACCATTTACTGAAGAGACTGTCCTTTCCTCAGTGTATGTTGTTGGCAACTTTGTTGAAAATGAGTTCACCGTAGATGTATGGATTTGTTTCTGGGTTCTCTGTTCTGTTCTATTGGTTTATATGTTTGTTTTTATGCCAGTACCATGTTGCTTTAGTTACTGTGGCTCTGCAGTATGATTTGAAGTCAGGTAATGTGATTCCTCCAGTTTTGTTCTTTTTGTTCAGCATAGCTTTGGCTATTCTGGGTCCTTTGTGGTTCCATATAAATTTTAGGATTGTTTTCCAATTTCTATGAAGAATGTCATTGGTATTTTTATAGGAATTGCATTGAATCTGTAGATTACTTTGGCCAGTATGAACATTTTAACAATATTGATTCTTCCAATCCATGAACATGGAATATCTTTCCATTTTTTGTGTGTCTTCTTCAATTTCTTTCACCAGTGTTTTATAGTTTTTCTTATAGAGATCTTTCACTTTTTTGGTTAATTTCTAGGTATTTAATTGGAAGTAATTTCTTATTTACTCTTCTTATTTCTAGTGGTTTGATTGCTCTGTGAGAAAGAGCAGCAATTGCTAGATAAGTAGGGATCATTTGCTTTTTGCTTAGCAAATATTTACTGACTACCTCCCATGTGACAGCACTTAGTATGTAGTAAGAATGATATAAATACTTTTTGAGTAAAAATTACCACTGGAGTGTTAAAAAAAGAATTACATGAATAATTTGTAAACTTTGACTTACCTATAGTGAGAAATTTTTTTCTGTTTGTGTGATTGAACTGTGGAAGAAGTAGTCATAATACTCATCAAAGAGCAAATACTAGTCTTGGATAATGAGATGAGTCTACTTCTGGACCAAGACAGTGGAAAGCCCAATGATCAGGGAGGGAAGCTACATCTCAATGATACAGTTGGAAGATAGTGGAACTGTGTGGAGCAGAGATCCCTGCTGACTCCTGCAGGACATGTAGCATGAGTAAGAAAATTCTCTTCTATTGAGAGAATTTGAGAGTTTTTTTTCCTATTTAATAGAAGGTTTTGGGTTGCTTTTTAGCATCACATTACCTCATCTATCCTAATGCAAAAGCTATCACGTACTTTTGTTTCTCAAAGATTTTTGTTGTTGTTGTTGCAGCATTGTTTATTGTAATGAGACTGTGGAGAATTAAATAATCATTGTTCTCAGGTGGTTTAAATTATGGTATCCCTTATCACGGAATATCAGGTCTCTTATTTAAAAGAATGTATGAATATAGAATTATCCCTAGGATATGTTGTTAGAAAAAAAAAAAAGATACAGAACGGTGTTTACATCTTTGATTAGTATAAAAACAGAATTATCTATACATATATATGCACACAGATACACATGAATAAATATAGTATTTTTATTATAAAATATACATAACATGAAACTTACCATTTTAACCATTAAATGTACATTTCAGTGGCATTAACTACATTCACATTGTTGTGCAACCATTGGTACCATCCAACTCCAGAATTTTTTTCATCTTCTCAAGTGGAAACTCTGTACCCATTAAGCAATAACTTCTTATTCCCACTTTTCCCAGCCCCTGGAAACCACCATTCTACTTTCTAGCTCTGTGAATTTGAGCACTCTAAGTAGCTCACTTAAGTGAAGTCATATAGTATTTGTTCTTTTGTGATGCCTTATTTCACTTAGCATAATGTCTTCAAGATTCATCTGTATTGTAGCATGTGTCAGAATGTTCTTTCTTTTTAAGGCTGAATAAAATTTCTATTATATGTATATATGACATTTTGTTCATAAATTTATTTGTTGATGGACATTGGGCTATTTCCAACTTTTAGCTGCTATGAACACAGATGCACAAATATCTGTTAAAATCTCTGCTTTCAATTATTTTGATTATATACCCAGAAGTGGAATTGCTGGATCATATGTTAATTGTATATTTAATTTTTTGAGGAATCTCCATAATGCTCTCCATAGCTGCTGCACAATTTTATGTTACCACCAACAATGCACAAGTGTTCCAATTTTTCCACATCTTTACCAACACTTGTTACTTTCTGTTTTGTTAATTTTTTATAAACTTTTTTTTTAGAGGTCAGGTTTTGCTATGCTGCTCAGGCTGAACTGCGGCTCCTGAACTCAAGGAATCCTACCACCTCAGCCCCTTGAATAGCTGGGACTATAGGTACATTACCATAATAGGCACTTTCTGTTTTTTTGATGATGGCCATTCTAATGGGTGTGAAGTGGTGTCTCATTGTGGTTTTGATGTACATTGATTATAGTCTAGAGGATTAAAAACGTATAAATGATGATAGGAAGCCTTGCCTGAGTATTTTAATCAGCTATGGGATGATACAGTAATTTTGTTTTTTTTCTAAATTATTTTTTCAGTGAAAAACCCAGAAAAGTATTTAGAATTCAAAATGTTGCTTTTCCTTCTTCATCTTCTGCAGATGCAGAATAATGGCCAATATTTCAGTAATTTTCATTTGCAACTTTGTTCAATGAAGTTTCTCAGGTTTTCCTTAACATTTGACTGCTGTCATCATGCAGTAGTTAAGAGTATAATTTCTAGAGCCAAGCTATTTGAGTTCACAGCCTGGCCCTGCCACTTACTAGCCGTTTGACTTTGGACAAGTGACTTATTCTTTCTGTGCCTCAGTTTCCTCTTCTGTAAAATGGGGATAATATTGGTACCTACCTCAGAGGGGTGTTGTGATGATTACATAATTAATATATGTCAATTACTTGGAACAATTCCTGGGACATAGTCAACATTAAATGTACTAGTTGTTATTATAGTTAAATTACAATACCATGAATCATTTGGTAACAGTACCTCATTTATATGTACCTAGAAACTATGTTGTCTTACCTGGATCTCAAGCAAGGGAATAAAATGGTTTTTCATTATGGCTCCTGGAGAAGAGCCTATGGCTTTGAATAGAAGGGTTTATCTGGTCTGTGTTAGTCAATAAAAAGTAGTTGAAAGTCACCTTCAGGACTTCTCTTAAAAGTAACTAATCTTTTGACACCCTGGGGCGTTGAATCAATGGTTGCAGATCAATATTTTCTATATTCGGTTATTGTTTCCTTTCACCTTATACACTATGGGCTGAAAATCAACACACTGTAGCCTGAGAAAAATCAATGGAGTACATTTGTGGTTTAGAAAACACTGGATAGGAGACACATGTCCTTTTGGAAAACCCATACAAAGGAAATTATGTAGACACTTTCTCAGAGGAATCCTAAAGTAATTACTGGATGAATTTGTGATCCGAGAGGTTTCTCCTCAATTACACTGAGAGCGCACATCAATCACTTACCTTGCAGTAAACAGGCTATCTCAAGCGTCCAAATAAAGACACCAAGGTTGTCCCTGTTAGAGTAATTGGCTCCGGTGGGCCAAAACTCAGAATTTACAAACTGCTTCTCATTTCTGGCCCATTTGGCCTTGATTTTCAGGGATGGTTACTACTTACTACTTTTAAAAGAATCTTATTTCAGCCGTCTCAAGGAAACATGTCTGAATCATTTTGAGCTTTCTGTTTAGTGGAACCAGATGAATTACTATCAGAAGCGAATTCACATTGTGAGTTATGTTTCTTTACCAACATGCACTCCTTCTTGGGGAATTAAGAAAGCACTGCCTTGGTTTTAAAGTCAAGACTTCTACAGTGTTGGTTGGCCCTTATACTGGGGAGTTAGTTCTGCAATAGCCTTCAAGAAATAAACACACTTCTGTGGTTTGGATGGGGAGTGGAATTTAATACTGTGCTGTCTGAATTCCCAAATGCTGTTTATCAGGTGACGATTATGTCAGTATAGATGTGCTATAAGATTTTCTCAAGTGAATGACATTCCTTTCAAGTTGGAGAAACCTGGAGAGGCAGAATTTGTATTTGCATTTTCTGAATGTACTAGAATATTGAAGATGAGTTGCTTATATTGCCATTTATAAATCAGATTCACACAGTTGTTAACTAACAATTAAGGTTCAGGGGAAGACTTATCCTGACTTCACTGTGTAGTTATCAGCTAGCATCTGAACTAGCTCAGGCCATGCCACATTCTAGCCATGACACTGGGCAAAACTAATTCATTCAGTCATTTGTTTACTGTGGAGATACACTATATTTTGAGTAACAAGTAGGGGCTGGAAATAAGCAGTGAACAAAAAGAAAATCTTGTCCTTTATGTATCTTATAACCTTGTTGGAAAGAGTGGGATTGTCCAAATCTGATCCAAGGCAGGTAAGCTGCCATAACAAAATACCACAGTTTGGGTGACTTAACAGAAATTTATTTTTTCACAGTCCTGGAGGCTTAGAAGTCCAAGATCAGGGTGCGGGCTGATTCCTTTCCTGGTGAAGTTTCTCTTGGCTTGCAGGTGAATACCTTCTTAATGTGTGGGGATAGGGGAGGAAGTTGGGGAAGGAGAGAGCCAGGGAGAGAAAGTTCACTGATGCCTCTTCTTAGAAGAGCACTAATCTCTTCATGGGGGCTCTACACTCATGACCTTATCTGAAGCTAATTATCTCCCAAAGGCCCCATCTCCAAAAACCATCACATGGGGGTTAAGATGTCCAGATATGAAGTTGGGGGCAGGTCATAATTCTGTCCATAGCAGGGATATAAAATACTAAATGAGCAAGTACACAATGGGCCAGATGGTAATATAAACTATGGAGAAAAATAAAGCAAGGTCTAGGGAGAGAGTTGATGGGGCTGCTGTGTTACGTAAGGTAGTCAGGAAATACCTTTCTGATAACGTGACATTGTAAACTGTCACTTTACTCTGTGACTGACATGGAGAATCATTGTAGACTTTTGAGCAGAGGAGAGATGTGATCTAGCTTATGTTTTAGGTGAATCCCTTTGCCTCTTGTATTGGAAATAGACTTGGAGGTGGGGTGGGTTAGAAGACTACTGTAGAAATGCAGGCAGGAGCTTGCACAGGGGGTTACAGAGGCAGAGGTAATGAGAAGTGTTCAGATTCTTAAATCTATTTTGAGCATAGAGTTGATAGGATTTGGCGATGGATTGGATGTGGGATGAGATAAAGAGAAAAATCAAGGATGATTTTGTTGACATGAGAAACTGAAAAAGGAGAGTTGCCAACACTTGAGATGGGGAAGACCGAGGGAGAAGTTTTTTTTGGGGGGATGGCGATTAGAGTTTGGTTTGGCTATTAGATATGACAGCAGAGAAGTCCAGAGGGCACTTGAATACAGGAGTCAAGAGTTTTGGGGCCAAATCTGAGCTGGGGATCTATGTGTGGAAGTCGTCAGAACACAGACCTACTCAAAGTCATGAGACACAATGAGGTTGGCAAGGAGGTCCCAGGACTATCTCTGGGAGAAAAAGAGGAAGCATCAAAGCTGACTGAGAAAGAAAAACCAGGTAAAAGGTGATCTAAGAGAAAGTGGCATTTCAGAATCCAAGGGAAAAAAAAAAGTATTTTGAAAAGAAAGAAGTAGCCAACTTGTCAAATGCTAAAGGTTTTTGTTTGTTTGATTTTTAGACAGGGTTTCACTCTGTCACTCAGGCTGGAGTGCAGTGGCATGGTCACAGTTAGGCAGCCTTGACCACCTGGGCTCAAGCGATCCTCCTGCCTCAGCCTCCCAAGTAGCTGGGACCACAGGTATGGACCACCATGCCTGGCTCTTTTTTTTGTTGTTGTTGTTGAGATTGGTTTTCACCATATTGCTGAGGCTGGTCTTGAACTTCTGAGCTCAAGCAATCCTCCCTCCTTGGCCTCCCAAAGTGCTGGAATTACAGTCATGAGCCACTGCACCTGGCTTGCTAAAGGTTTTGGTGAAGAAATAATAGTGAAGTTCTACGTACTAGACTGTCTATTGCCTGCCTGGCATCATGTAAAGCTGGGACTACATTTCCCCAGAATCCCCTTCCCTGTACAGTTCTTAGTTGGGCAAGAGAGAAACTTGCATTGAGATTTGGAAGATAGCAGTGAAGCACAGCCATTATTCACAGAAAGTCATGGCAGCCAGTTGCAGTGGCTTTGCAGGTTTCTCCAGAGCTCCCACGTGGTAGCTGTGATGGTCAGGTGCAACCTGAAAATTTCCTGGTTTCCCTGTGAACTTTGGCTGCTTCTCCCACTTCACTGCTTTAGTTTAGGGCCTAGCAGGGGTGTCCAATCTTTTGGCTTTCCTGGACCACATTGGAAGAATTGTCTTGGGCCACACATAAGATAACAGTAACAGTAACAATAGCTGCTGAGCTAAAAAAAAAAGGCCCATGGATAAATTTCATTATTATTATTATTATTTGAAATGGAGTTTTGCTCTTGTTGCTCAGGCTGGGGTGCAATGGCGTGATCTCGGCTCACTGTAACCTCTGCCTCCCAGGTTCAAGCAATTCTCCTGCCTCAGCCTCTCAAGTAGCTAGGATTATAGGCATGTGCCACCACACCTGGCAATTTTGTATTTTTAGTAGAGACGGGGTTTCTCCATGTTGATCAGGCTGGTCTCGAACTCCCGACCTCAGGTGATCCACCCACCTTGGCCTCCCAAAGTGCAGGGATTACAGGCATGAGCCATGGCACCCGGCCAAATTTCATAATGTTTTAAGAAAGTTAGGCATTGTTTTTCTTCTTTAGCTGCAGTCTTTAATTCCTGTGTTAAACACCTTATTTCTTAATACTTATAGCAACTGTTATCTGACCAATTACAGACTGATAAATTCAGTTTGGATCTTTATGGGGTCACTTCAAAAATTCTAGACACTTCTTAGGATTTAAAATGCACTAGAGCCCCTGAATACCTTTATAAATTCCTCTTTTATATTGCTCCAAGAAATGCTGAAATGAGTCAAGGACAAACATTAATTAAGTAAACCTGAAGGCTATATGACTCCTTTACCCTGGAAGATTTACTCATTTCTCCTGTCTCTAGCTCATTGGACAATCTGCCAGCAACACAAAATACCCCAAATTTGATGGTGAGCTTTCCCTCCCTGTCAAGTAAAACTCTCTATTTCTCAGAGAAGTTTAAGTTTTTCCTCTCATTAATACTATCTTTTTCCCCACAAAAATTAAAGCACACCTGGCTATCAAATCTTCCTTTTATTTTTTTTTAACAGATAAAGTGCAAAAAGTGGATTGACATCATCATAAAATTACAGTTCCACAATCTATCTCCTCCCATTTCATGTTATTTTGTTCAGTCAGAGTCTCAACATCTTCCTCATAGACCAAGAAGAGGGTTGGCTACTTCTTAGACATGATGGGGTGCTCAGTCTTACCCTAGATCTCTATTCAGAATTTTAAAAAGGAATCTCCATGTGTTACAGCTTTCTAAAATCTCATAGTCATGCACACGTAAGAACTTTGCTTCAGTTCCCATCCACAGAATGTAAAAAACACAGAGAAATCTGCAGACCAAACAAGGTCAGGTAGCAGTTTGCAATGTGAACTTCTAATCTCTGGTTAGATTCTGAAATGATCTGACAATCTAATCGTATTACATTTTAGACTCACATGAATCTTGTCAACCATACATAGGTCATGACAGAAACTTAGTATTTTTTGGGGGAGAAGGTAAATAGAGGAAATGGTGGAAAGAAGACAAGAAAGGGTTTTTTTGGCTACAGTGTGGCCGTGGAGCCAATTGAATCATGACACTTGGCCAGCATACACAGCCTATGAACTTGAAATTCAACAGAAACAGAGATCAACACAAGTGGTAGCATCCTACAAGTGTTATTCTATACCTTTTTTTTTTTAAACTATAACAACTTGAAGATGATTCATATTGGTACATATAGAACTTCATCAGTCTTTTTGACAACTCTATAGTATTCTATTGCTTGTTTGTGCTATAATTTATTTAACCAGTTCCTTACTAAGTGACACATTGTTATAAAATCATCTTTTTAAATTAAATACAATAGTGCAATGAATGACCGTTGTATCATTTGAGGTTCATTCTGAAAAATTCCTCATATGGAATTGCCATGACAGTGGATAGGCAGGCCTGAAATTTTGAAAGATATAACCCAAACTCCTCGCCCTAAATGAGTACTTGAGAGTGCCTATTTTTCCATGCCCTTACCAAATCAGCCTCTTCATCCATTCAGTAGAACTGGCCTTTAAACCCTTATCAGTCATGCTCCAAAGTCTCTGCTCTCAGGAAACACCATGTTTATCACCCCTGGAAGAAACCAAAAATCATTCTTAAAAATGTCTGAAATCCCCTTAACTAGAGACTCATGGTTTGTGACATTAAAATAAAGACACACTTGGAAAGGTTAAGGCTCTCTTTTACTCATTCACACAGCCCCATGAGTTAGCTCAACAGCCTGCTCTTTTAAAGGGAGGTGGCGGCCAGGCGCAGTGGGTCATGCCTGTAATCCCAGCACTTTGGGAGGCTGAGGCAGTTGGATCACGAGGTCAAGAGATCGAGATCATCCTAGCCAACAAGGTGAAACCCCATCTGTACTGAAAATACAAAAATTAGTTGGGTGTAGTGGCATGTGCCTATAGTTCCAGCTACTCTGGAGGCTGAGGCAGGAGAATCATTTGAACCCGGGCAGTGGAGGTTGTAGTGAGCTGAGATCACACCACTGTACTCCAGCCTGGGCAACAGAGTGAGACTCCATCTAAAATAAAAATAGAAATAAATAAAGGGAGGTGGAGGTGGCAGGATTTCAAAGGTTCAGTAAACATGGCCTAGGACTCATTCTGCAGTGACCAGAGCAGGGAGCAATTCTTCAGAACTGGGTGGAAGCCTGGATCCCACCTGATCAAAACCCTTCATTGTGTTGCTGGAGAAAGAAGCCTAGAGAGGCTAATGACCGACCAACAGAGCTGACCAGAAGAACAGGCTGGAGGGGACTGGACTTTCTGGAGTGTGAGGAAGCACGTCTGATTCTCAGGCAACTAACAAATCAGGAGCACCAGAGTAACTATGGGGGACAAAAATAAAATATTTAACAAAAATATTTATTGTTCATTATGGGAAAAATAAGGACTCTGTTGGAGTTAGTTTGTGGTATAATGTTGTTTGTATTTTTAATTTCATATTGGGGAGGGAGCACCATTCACTGTTTGCAGCCTCTGTAGGGCCAAGTTCAGCCTGAAATCTAGGTGTCTTGAGCCAGTGCTTTGTTCCTTCTTCCTCCACATGCTCTCTCTATTTGAGCCACTAGACATTACAATACAGCAGAAGAAAGTGGTATTTCTGGTTATCCACTGTTTATTCTGATTTTAAGTGAAATAAATGGTGAAATACACACATTATCTGTTATTTATTTCTTTATTTCTTTATTTTTGAGATGGAGTCATGCTCTGTTGCCCAGGCTGGAGTGCAGTGGTACAATCTCGGCTCACTGCAACTTCCACCTCCTAGATTCAAGTGATTCTCCTGCCTCAGCCTTCCAAGTAGCTGGGATTACAGGGGCTCACCACCATGCCTGGCTAATTTTTTTTTTTTAATTTTAGTGGAGACAGGGTTTTGCCATGTTGGCCAGGCTGGTCTAGAACGCCTGACCTCAAGTGATCCATCTGCCTCAGTCTCTCAAAGTTCTGGGATTACAGGTGTGAGCCATTGTGCTGGGCCTTAATTTATTTAAAACACATTTTCAGAATTCCTAAAAAAATTCGGTGGGACTCAAAATTGCATGCATTTTAAATATAAGAATTTATAAACCGCTAGTTTCTAAGGATCCTGTCTGTGAGTCAGGATTCCCGACCTAGAGACAATGGCCTTGAAGGGATGGAGCCTGAAGGCATCATCGAGAGTAATTGGAATGAGATTGTTGACAGCTTTGATGACATGGACCTCTCAGAGTCCCTTCTCTGGTTTTGAGAAGTCTTCTGCTATCCAGCAGTGAGCCATTTTACCTTGTATCAAGGGTTATGATGTGATCGCTCAAGCCCAATCTGGGGCTAGGAGAATGGCCACATTTGCCGTATCGATTCTGCAGCAGATTGAGTTAGATCTAAAGGCCACCCAGGCCTTGATTCTAGCACCCACTTGAGAATTGGCTCAGCAGATACAGAAGGTGGTCATAGGAGACTACATGGGTGCCTCCTGTCATGCCTGTGCTGGGGGCACCAATGTGCATGCTGAGGTGCAGAAACTGCAGATGGAAGCTCCCCATATCACCGTGGGAACCCCTGGCTATGTGTTCGATATGCTTAACTGGAGATACCTGTCTCCTAAATACATCAAGATGTTTGTACTGGATGAAGCTGATGAAATGTTAAGCCATGAATTCAAGGACCAGATCTATAACATATTCCAAAAGCTCAACAGCAACACCCAGGTAGTTTTTCTGTCAGCTACGATGCCTTCTCATGTGCTTGAGGTGACCAAGAAGTTCATGAGGGACCCCATTCGGATTCTTGTCAAGAAGGAAGAGTTGACCCTGGAGGGTATCCGCCAATTCAACATCAACGTGGAATGAGAGGAGTGGAAGCTGGACACACTGTGTGACTTGTATGAAACCCTGACCATCACCCAGGCAGTCATCTTCATTAACATCCGAAGGAAGGTGGACTGGCTCACTGAGAAGATGCATGCTTGAGATTTCACTGTCTCTGCCATGCATGGAGATATGGACAAAAAGGAACGAGATGTGATCATGAGGGAGTTTCGTTCCGGTTCTAGCAGAGTTTTGATTACCACTGACGTGTTGGCCAGAGGCACTGATGATGTGTAGCAGATTTCTTTAGTCATCAACTATGACCTTCCCACCAACAGGGAAAACTATATCCACAGAATAGGTAGAGGTGGATGGTTTGGCCGTAAGGGTGCAGCTATTAACATGGTGACAGAAGACATGTGGACTCTTAGAGACATAGAGACCTTCTACAACACCTCCACTGAGGAAATGCCCCTCCATGTTGCTGCCCTCATCTGAAGAGCTGTCCTTTCACCTAGCCCTACCCCCAGCCAGAGTTCAGTCATGGGGGGCTGAGGAGCAGCAGGAGGGGGGAGGGAAGGGAGCCAAGGGATGGATATCTTGTCATTTTTTTTCTTTGAATAAATGTTACTTTTTGAGGCAAAAGAAGGAACTGTGAACATTTTAGACACCCTTTTCTTTGGGGTAGGCTCTTGTCCCAGGCACCAGCTCTTCTCCAAAAAACACTAATACATTTACCTAACCTAGTAACCTCCAGATCCCAGAGGCTCTCCTCACCTCAGCCGAACTCCTTTGAAAGTGATTCAGGAGACTATGTCACTCAGCCTCATTTGCTGGGCCAAATCTGGAGGGAGAACCCCTAAAAACCCTGAGTGAGGTTGCCCAGGGGATTGTCCCCAAGTGGAGGTAAGCAGGGGAGAGAAAATGGTAGCCTGTTTTGTATAGTATTTATTGATTCAGCAAACAAACACAAAATTCTGAATGAAATGACTTGGAAACTGCCAGAAAAAAAAAAAAAAGGATTTATAAACCTAGAAAACCTCAAGTAATATAAAAATTTATGAAAATAAGCATACATAATAATAGTATAAATTATTCATCAATAAAATCTATAAAATAATGTATTTTAAAATTTCTTCTTTTTCTTAGATATTGGGTCTTGCTATATTGCACAGGATGGTCTCCAGCTCCTAGACTCAAGCAATCTTCCTGCCTCGGCTTCCCAAGCAGCTGGGACTACAGGTACATGTCACCACTCCTGGCTCAGACATTTTTAGCCCCATCTCTTTGAAGAGTACTTTTTGAAAATTGTTGTACTCTTTTGTTCTTAGAGCGGCACTCTTTTTTCTTTTTATTATGGTAAGCTGTTCTATTTTGTTTTGAAGAGAGTATTTCTGGTTTGTCTTTGTTTTTCTTAGTTTCATCATGCACAGACTGAGACTTATGCTTTCGGTGGAAGCTTTCCAATTGCACATCTGGTTGCTCATTGCAACCTTTATGGGTGTAGTCCTGTCTAGATGTAAAAAGTTGAACACAGATTTGTTTTGTGGCATAAATTAAAAATTGAGTCATTGAGTTTTGAATGCATAAAGGATTTAGATTTCATGTTTTTTTGAAATATAAAAATATCAGCATCATTCAGAATGAAGTATGTATTTCAGTACTTAAGAGTAACATAGTTTACCAGAATACTGAAAATGGCATCATAAACACTAAGTACGTAGTATCAGTGTTTGATTCTTTTTCTTCTTCTTTTTTGTCTTTCTGCTTCCTGGGCTTTTAATTCAGATTTGTAAAATGACATGAGTGTGGCTGAATTGTGAATTATGTAGACTCTCATGACTGCACCTGTGAATTTGACCACTTTTTAGGAGCACTTTTTATTTCTTTAAGGAAGTGCTTGCTTACATTTAAGCAACTGACTTAAAAATGGGCTTTTTGCAATGCAGCATGTCTACTAGTCAATGTTTGAAAATATTAATTTTATATATAGTTCTTACACTACAATAAGAAAAGTTGGACAGAGACTTAACTGGTGAACAAGGATAAGAATATAAGCCTTAACAACCAATTTGACAGCCCCTATTGAAAACTAATTTGAACTGGTGAGTTCTGCTAAGTGATGGTGCTCTTTTATAAAAACTCGTGTCACAAACTAAAACATTTGCCCCAATTAACTTCTCATAAATCTAGCCTCAGATGTGAAGAAACATCTATGTAAAGATTGCATTCACAAGGGATGTCATTCCCCATCATATCCATGTCAGTGCACCTATCCTTGAATTTTTTAAGCATTAGGGTGAACTATATGAAATTGCTTTGTTTTTAGCAAAAAAGTGGTCAAGCAGCAGCAATTTCTTATGGCATGACCTATAACTTGTTTCCTGAAGATGTTATTTCTAACATCTTTTTCTTTCCAAATATTTTTGGGAATATTTGTAATAAAAAATAAGCATAGTTTACCTGTTTCAGTCTGTCCTACTTGAATTTATTAATTGAAGCTGAATTAATAAATGTCCACTGGAATCAGATGTTGGGAGAAAGTGGCCAAAGGAAGCAGCCTCTGGGTATCACTGTCCAGGTCTCCATCATAGTATCTTTCTAGAATCTTAGGGATGGCAGTACTTTAGGTGAGGCGTCTGAGATGTTTGTGGCTGTCCTTGACATCCTGTTCACCATTTTTTTTTTCTGGTCATAACACACAGGTTCCAAACTATCTACATTAGAAAGCCAAAATCTAGTCCTAAACAGCACGTTTTCATTCATAGTTGAAAGAATCTCAGTGGCCCGGTTTCAGCACTGAAAATAGACTGTATTAAAAAAGAATTACATACCAAGTGCAATTAAGAACAAACCAGGCAACTTAGTGCAAAGTTTCAGCTGTTTCAGGAAAGCAAGACTTATTTTGAACTATTTTCTTCAAATTCTAATGTTACTGTAAAAATATTTACTTTAATAACTCAAAAGGTGTTTCTTTTATAACATAGTTGACTACATTTTTCTTCTTCAATAGTTCTTTTTATATTTGTATAACTGTCCACTTGTGTGTATGGCATTAATTTTATGATACTTAAAATGAATGTGAGGGAAAGCACTGAAATTGGGGTCAGATACTTTTATTATGAAATGCACGCTGTAGTTCTATAAAGTGCATACATTAAAATATTATAAACTAGGTTATACATTTCATTTTTGTCTGAAATCAGACAAATTTTATCTAGAATATCAGGCCCAAAGAAAAGAAAAATAAATACAAAAACTTGCACTATAACAAATAAATCTCATCCTGTATTCCTTTATACTGGAGAGAATTGCTTTGCAAAGGAGTCCGGGTCCCACTGGAAGGACCCCCTTCCATACACCGTTGCAATTCCGTAGCAGCCTCGGCTCTCCCCTCGACGGACAGCAGATGGCGCTGCGCTTCCCTTTTTGCCGCCTCGGTCACGGGACAGGAACCCAACTTTGGCAGAGCTGAGTTGAAGATTGCAAGCGACTTATTTGGAACTGGGTAAGCAATGGAAACTACGCATTTAGAATCACAATTTACCTCGCTTCATACTGATTTGTGCTCTGGAGGACGTGCAGTTTCTGTTATCTGTGATCCAGAGGGCTGCGTGTGTTGGATTAACCCGGCTCATACCGCTTCCAAACTGCTTGTCAGGAGAAGGTTGCTCAGGGCGGGTTGAAAGACTGTTTCTAGCAGCACTCAACCAACATCAGGAAACGGACATTCCCTTCTTCTTCATAACCAATTTGTATTTATGAAAGATCCCTTGGTGCTCTTTAGTGGGCTGTGGTGACAGGATGTGATTTGTAACTTTGAGAAGTTTGTGGTCAAGAAGGTGACCTGCAGATATTCTGTCAAAACTAAACAACCACAACTACGCTTCTCTGTTTCTGCTTCATGCACTAATTGTGTTCAGGGCTCCCCAGCAATCCGTCCTCTCTTTAGTCTTTTGGTCTGTGTCTGCTTTCTTCTAAGTCTGTTCCTTTGGATAAATTTGCATGTGTTGACGTTGGCAAACAGATATATTTAGCTTTGTTTTCTTAAATAACTTTATAGAAATGCTTTTTTAGTGGGAAAATAATGACATTGAGTATAATAATCATGTAGTTTTCATCTAGTTGGGATCTTAGGGATTATTTAATGCAACCGATTAAATAATACTGTGAGAAAGTGACACCTAGCCATGTGCAATGCCGTGCTCAGTTCACATATAGGCGGAGTGAGAACTCTGACCCAGGTTTCTTGAGCATCAGTCTAACAACCCATCTGATGTTATGCTCGATTGTATTTTTAAACAGGGTACAGATCATAAATGTCAAGGTTAATTTATCTCCCTGCCATGCAGCTCATAGATGGATTTTGGTCACACTCATTGCACAGCCATACGTGCAAATCCCTCCCCACCATTCCCCCGTCAGTGGCTCAGTTCTCTTTGCTGCTGTTCCCTTTGTCACACCTATGCCAGGCACTAGCCCTGTTGTGCTGGAGATTCCTTTCTAGACTATGAGGTTGTCGGGAGCAGTCGTGCCGTCTCTCACTCATGTTTGTATTCTCTGTGTCCTGCGTAGTATCTGACACCTCATAAGCTCTCGGAAATGTTGACTGAAGGAGTGAACTTTTGATGGAGACTACCTTGAATGTGGCAAACCAGGATGCAGTGGGAAGCCCTCCTCAGGCTCTGAACGTAGAGACACACTGGAAATATAACAGAAAGCCTTAAATGTAGAGCTAAGCTTGAAAGTGAGAAAACACACTCTTACATGCTAAAAACAAAACAAAACAAAACAAAACCAAGCAACAGCCAGAATTCAGAATGCTGCAGAGTAGAAGCAGAACAGGACTGGAGTAGGTGGCAGGAAAGCAGACATTTTCAGCAGGATGAATTGCAAGTGAGTTTATATCCATAGACCCTTACATGACAGGCAGCCATTCTATCTATGTACCTGAGCTTTGTTTTATATCTGGATGCAAGGCCCCAGCACTAGGGCACAAAAAGTTGCATAATGACTGTGTGCCCTGGAAACCTCTTCTTTTGTGGAGCTCAAAGGTACCACATAAGCTTCTTTGGGTTTGTATATTTTGAAGGGTAACTGATGCTAGAGAAGATCCAGTAAGTCAGTGAAGGACAGGGGTCCCTGAAGTCACTTTAAACAACTGTGGTCTCTACAGGAAACAAAGGAAAAACCCTAAATTAGCCAATAGGCTGTTTAATAAACTAAGTGTCTTATTCCAGACAGTGCTGCCCATTTACCTCAAATGTGTAGTTTATGGATGTTTGTCATCCTGTTCTTTCCTTATTTGTGTAATGGGAAAAATTTGCAATTACAAAATACGTTCTGCAAGAGATTTCATATTTCTTTTAAAAACTTCAACAGAAACATGATTGTGAGTGCCCTATATCCCAGGGTTTGGAAGAAATTTATTTACAGTCATTATTGGTGCTCCTTCCAACTCCCTTGGGTTGTATAATATGGTTTGGATTTCTGTCCCCACCCAAATCTCATGTTGAATTTGAGGAGGTTCCTGGTAGGAGGTGATTGGATCATAAGGCCTGATTTCTCCCTTGCTGTTCTCATGGTAGTGAATGAGTTCTCACAAGATCCGATGGGGTTTAAAAGTGTGTGGCATTTCTCCCCCTTTGCTCTCTCTCTCTCTTGCCACCATCTTTCACCTTCTGCTATGATTGTAAGTTTCCTGAGGTCTCCCAGTGGTGTTTCCTGTTAAGCCTATGGAGCTGTGAGTCAATTAAACCTCTTTTCTTCATAAATTACCCAGTCTCAGGTTTTTTTTTTTTTTTTTTTTTTGAGACAGGGTCTCACTCTGTCACCCAGGCTGGAGTGCCATGTGCAATCACTGTTCACTGCAACCTCGACTTCTTGGGCTCAGGTGATCCTCCCATTTCAACCTCCTGACTAGCTGGGACTAGAGCTGCATGCCACCATGTCTGGCTATTTCAGAGGGT
>CAUYLG010068140.1:0-59495 GCA_963573385.1 Cacajao melanocephalus
TAAATCACTCCTCAGCAATTGCATAGCATTTCACAGGTTTAAATAAAATATTGGTTGGCTGCTTGTTTGTTATTTTCATCTCTTATTCCTTCCTGTCTCCATTGTTAAACACAATTATTGGCATAATAGAGGTTTTGAATACCCATGTTTAGACTGCATTCTAGCCTGGGCAGTAGAACAAGAATCCTGTTCTCTCTCCCTCTTTTTCTTCCTCTTTCTTTCTCTCGTACATTCTTTTTTTTTTTTATTTCTTTCACTCTCACTTTCTTTCCTCTCTTTTCCTTTCTTTCAAAAAATTTAAAAAAAAGTTAATTATTTAAATAAAATAATGTTTTCTAAAAAAAAAAAAAAAGAAATGGAGACTACAGATTTGTTTATGTCACACACACACACATGAAAATCTATTAAAATATAAGGGGAATTGGAGTTCAGAAAAGAAGGTTCAGAATAATTATACAAGTAAGTTTTTCCTCTACACTAGGGGTCTGCACACCTTTTCTGCAAGGGTAAGCTAGTAAATATTTCCAGCTTTGCAGGCTGTAGGATTTATGTTGCAATTACCCAGCTCTACCATTGCAGCACAGAAACAGCCACAGACAATCTGTAAATGAATGAGTGTGGCTATGTGCTAATAAAGTTTTATTTACAAACACAGGCAGTTTGTGGGATTTGGCCTGTGGGCACTAGTGTGCCCTGCTCTCTACCAATGAGGAAGTAAATTATAGTATCGGAGGTGACACACAAGGCTAGATGAAGATGGTGGTGGTGGTGATGAATGATGGACATATTGACCGGTATTTGGGAGGAGGCACTGACGTAGCTTGGGTCTGGGTTAGATATGAAGGGTGAAAGAGAGGCAGGCACTGCCTAGAGTTCAGCTAAGGCAAGTGAGGATCAAAGGCAGTAAGTGGCTTCGTGTGCACTGGAACCCAAGTCATCTGACAACTTGTCCACCCTTGGGGTCTGGTGTGCCTTCCCACCACAGCCACCAGCCCTCTGCCAGCCCAATCCATAGCCTCCGATCCCAGCCCCTGCAGCATCCCAGCATCCCACTGTTGCTAGGTTACAAGTGTATAGGATGCTTTCTCGAAATGCTTTTGGTCTTCATAGTCACGTATAATTTCTACAGAGTTAACAACACCTCCCAGCTTTTCCCGTCACATCAGTCCCCATGCAACAACTTGAAAGTAAGTCAGGTATCAGTGACAACAAATTAGCAGAGTAGACCATCAATGCCTAATTTGATGGGAGCAGAGAATAAAATTGGGGGGGGGAGGTGAAATTAACCAGAGAGAACAGCTTTAGAAAGCTGAGCTTGGAGTCAGGTGTCTGGAGAAGATGAGGAGGGTTAAAGGCAGCAAAGGGAGAAGAAACCCAAAGGGGCAGGTGTGAGGACAATGACTTCCCAAGCTGCAGGGGAAGGCCACAGCCAGGTCCGGTAAGAGAGGGAAAGCGGTCCTGCAGCAACAACTGGGGTGTGCACAGGCCCTTTTTACCTGCTCTTACCCTCCAGCCTCACCCTTCTCACTCAGCCTCTTAAAATTCGGTCCCTGCCTGTCTGCAGCGACTGCACAAACCCATCCTGAACCAGTTGTTTGGCAAGATGGAGGGCCCTCATGTTGACTTGTGTCTTAGAGTCTTCAGTCGTACTTGTTCTGTGCAGGCTAGGAGGCGATTACCAACCAAGACCACAGATGACAAAATGGCCTCCTCACCCCCTGCAAAGAAAGGCAGATTCAAGGAGAATATAAATCAGAGAAGGAGATCAGGGCCGAGGAGGGAAACTGGAAAGTAGGTGAGGAGGTCACAGGGCCTTCGCCTTTGTATGACCAAACCACAAAGGTGGCTCTTTGGTGCCCAAATAGAAAAGGGGATCGGGTTTTATTCTGAAGCCTTATCCATGAACAAGAGAAAAGATGACAAATCCTTAGAGAAGCCCAAGCTTTTCCTTGCAACTAGTCCTCATCTGCACCTGCTCAGGGCCTGGCCTCCTGTGGCACCCCCACTTCCTCTTCCCAGCCTCTCTGGAACTGATTTCAATCGGGCTTTTGTGTTATTCTTCTCAATGCCGCAGCTTCTATCTTGGCACAGTTCCTGGATCTCAGCTTCTCCTCCTCTCAGCGGTCTTGAATGGTAGATCCCACAGTCGGCAGGAAGTTGTGGCCCTTGACTGAAACCCTCTTCTAAACGAGGCCAGTCTATGGGCACATGGAGAGGAAAGGGGAACGTTCTGAGAAGGCAAGAAACTCACACGGTCACTCCTGTGTGTGGATGAACAACGGGAGAAGACGTGCTCATGGCCACAAGAACACTGGTTTGAGGACACAAAGAAGGGAGCGACTGATTGTATCTTTTGTGTGTTCGGGGACGTGGCGGGCAGGAAATCAGGTTCTATGCCAGAAAGTCTGAAGATGCTGATGACCAAGAAATTCTATGAAGGCTTCACTAGAGTAGGGCTCCTCTTGCACCCCAAAAGTTGATTTCAATTTTTGACTAGCATCTAAAAGGCTGCCTCTCAAGGCTTGTCTTGTTGTTGTTTGGCTGGTTTTTTGGTAAGACGTTGCACTCAATAAAAATGCAAATTTCAATGGCTGTGGTCATGAATGGGCAAGTGTGACAATTTATCAAGTCAGACTATTCGCAATAGCAAAGATACAGAATCAACCTAAGTGTCCATCAATGGTGGACATAAATGTGGTATGTATGAATACACACACACACACACACACACACACACCCCGTGGAAGACTACCCAGCTGTAAAAAAGAATGAAATCATGACCTTTGCAGCAACATGGATGAAACTGGAGGCCATTATCTTAACTCAGAAACAGAAAGTCAAATACCACATGTTCTTACTTATCATTGGGAGCTAACTAATGTGACATGGACATGGAGTATGGACACATAGATATAGATTATAGATAGAAAGAAGGGAGGCTGAGAGAGAGGTGAGGGATGAGAAGTTACCTAGTGGCCATAATGTACATTATCCGGGTGGTGGTTACACTCAAAGCCCGGACTTCACCACTACACAATACCTCCATGTAACAAAACTCCATGTGTACCTCCTAAATCTATTTTTTAAAAAATGATCAGGTCAGTTTGGGTGGTGAACAGGGATACGGGAAGCCTCACGGACAGGGCAGAGCCCAGTGGGGTCAGGCATGATCGACATAGGCACATTGGGATGGGAAGGCCTGCTATTAGCCGGGAGGAGGGGCGGAGGAGGAGGGATGGGGATGACTCCCCAGGAGGGGCTTTGCCTACCTTGATAGGTTTGCTAGCCTGTGCCTCAGAAACTGGAAGTCAGTACCATTCCCATCAGTGCTCCCATAGCCAGGCAAGTCTCGCAGTGGCTGGCTGGCCTTCCTGTTCGACTTTCTTTCCTCGCTCATCAAAACACTTTCTCCCAGCATCAACGCTACCTGCTTCTTCTGCTTACTACGCCTTCCAATGACTCTGCCCGGCTGCACCGGAAGCGGAGTTATTTTGGAAGGCTGGACGGTGTGCAGCAGGGTGGAGGGCGCCAGAACGGGAAGCCTCGCATGGTGGAAACTCCTCTATCACCAGGGAACTTGGCTGCAGCCCCAAGCCCTGGCCTCCCACCAGAGCAGGGCCGTCCACTTTCTCCTTCTTTTTTTAGTACTCTCCTCTTTGACCCACCCAGGGCTGGGATGTCACAGTGTCTTTTTCCAGGAGACCCGGCAAACAGCAGCTTGACAGCTTCAATGGTTCCCATTGACAGCCTGAATGGCCTCCTCTGAAGACTACCGAAACTGGACACAAAACAGCCCATAAAAATCCTGCCTCCTGCAGGCGTCTGGACGCTGCCTTTTCCCAAATGACCCTCCAGCAGCACGGATGCCACATGGGTGGCTGAGCAGCATTTTTTGAGTGATTTTTCCAAAACTGGGATATTCCAAGTGGTGTCGGAGTATTATTTTTTTCTCTTGCAGGAAGAGACTAACTCACCAGATATTTTGAGAAAACGGGAGACTACATGAATCGAGTTACTCTCAAAGCTAATCACTTGCCACCGGACCCCACAGCCTCCACGAACCATGAGTGTCCTGGGCCTGCCTGTTACGAGGTCTGGAAGTCACTTTAATATACTGCAGGGAAGGCAGTGTGACGTTTGTGTGTGCCGGTTAGTTTAAGCCTGAACTTGATGACTGCTCCACAAACTTTACAGCACAAAGGCCACTCTCTCAAGGCAGCTCCTACAAGTCCCTCTGTCATTGCGAACTTGACCGACAATCCGCACTTCACTACTCAGCATATCACATGCCAAAAGCATTTTCTTAGTGAAACTCGTGACTTGTTAATTAGAATGATAAATAGAACGCTGAGGAAAAAATAAACATCACTTCTCTCATCCAAAATAAAAGAGTCACATAATCTAGTCTCAGGGACAGCTGAAAAATGTTATAGTAAAAACAGTGCCGGGGGCTAGATACCATGGCACATGTCTGTTAGCCCAGCACTTTGGGAGGCCAAGGTGGGAGGATCACTCGAGTCCAGGAGTTAGAGTGCAGCCTAGGCAACATAGTGAGAACTCCCCTTAAGTCTCAACAAAAAATACAGAAATTAGTTGGGTGTGGTGGCGTGTGCCAGTAGCCCCAGCTACGTGGGAGGCTGGGATGGGAGGACTGCTTGAGCCCAGGAGGTTGATGCTGCAGTGAGCCAAGATCGTACCACTGCACTCCGGCCTGGGCAACAGAGGGAGGCCCTGTCTCAAAAAATCAAATTAAATTAAAAAAATGTTTAGGCCAGGCTCCCTGGCTCACCCCTGTAATCCCAGCACTTTGGGAGGCCAAGGTGGGTGGATCACGAGGTCAAGAGATCGAGACCATCCTGGCCAACATGGTGAAACCCCATCTCTACTAAAAATACAAAAATTAGCTGGGTGTGGTGGTGTGCACCTGTAGTCCCAGCTACTTGGGAGGCTGAGGCTGGAGAGTCTCTTGAACCTGGGTGACGGAGATCACGGTGAGCTGAGATCGAACTACTGCACTCCAGCCTGCTGACAGTGCGAGACTCCATCTCGGAAAAAAAAAAAATTTAAAGTGCAGGGTACATATGAAATGGAATATTTTAATCATCTCCCAGGTTCTCATTGGAAAGGATAGGATTAAAAGGAAGTGAACCAGGCCGGGTGCGGTGGCTCACACCTGTAATCCCAGCACTTTGGGAGGCCGAGGCGGACGGATCACGAGGTCAGGAGTTCAAGGTCAGCCACCCTGGCCAACATAGTGAAACTCTGTCTCTACTAAAAATACAAAAAATTAGCCGGGTGTGGTGGCAGGCACTGGTAATCCCAGCTACTTGAGAGGCTGAGGCAGGGAGAATTACTTGAGCTCAGGAGGCAAAGGCTGCAGTGAGCCAAGATTGCGCCACTTCAGTCCAGCCTGGGTAACAGAGTGAGACTCTGTCTTAAAAAAAAAATCAATATTGTAATTCGCAATAGGCTGAAAAAATACTGTTTGATAGAAAAATGATTCTACCTGGATAAAGATGTAATGTGCTCATGCAAGTAAAAGCAACTGTAAGATATCTCAAAAGATCTGCTTTTAAAACTCCCTTGCCAGAAATATTCCAAGCTGCTTTTGTTTATCCTATAGTACTAATGCCACATTATTGACAAAACGATCAAAGCCTTTTCACTATTACAGAAAAAAAAGGGAGGTGTGGGGAGGTAGTGAGATATTTTCAGTGAGTCATGATGATAACGGTCAGTGTTTAATTGTAGCCTGTTGTAACCGGGTTTTTCTTGGGTGCTGGTGAGGCACGGCTCCCCCAAGAGAATGCTGTGGGTTCTTGGTCTCCGATTTCTTAAGAATAAGCGATGGGACCACCGCAGGTGCGCCATATGCTTGTAAAAGTAAATATTGGCCCCAAGAAGTGTTGCAGAAAGATGATTTTATTTAGGTAGAGAAAAGAGAAGAAAAGGAGAAGAAGAGAAAGACTTCCACGAAGAGTGTGGAAGGGGATTCCAGAGGGGAAATCTGGCCAGGTGTGTGGACACTGACTTTTAACCTGGGAGGAATCCCCACCTTCTCCAAGACCTGGGGCCAATGAAAGGAGTTCCTTTAAACTTTCACTAGAGTGATTGACTCTTAGTTTCTTCCCACGCCCCAGAAATTCAAACATAAACTGTTAAATCTCCTGGATGGAGAGAGATGGGAGCGGGGCATGGTGCTGGGAAATTCTTGCCCTTAAAACTACGCCCCCTTGTGGACCCGGAAAGAGAACACATTCCCTCATTGTCACAAGTCGTGGGATAACGTAATTGGTGATATTTACTGCCTCCATACCTGGGATTCTTCACCCATCAAATGGAGATAATCTTTTTATTTGTGTCCTAAAATTCTTATGAGTAATGAGTCAGTCACCACAGGAACAGTGCTTAGCAGACTTTGGCTTAGAGCACATGCTCAAAAATATTAGCTGTGAGTGTCAGAGCCATCATTAATTGCTTCTGGGCACCAGGCACTCTGCAAATTGCTCCACATACATTGCCATGGGTGAAGTTCCACGTGCTTTTCTAGAAAAGAAGAGGTGTGGCATGGGCCTGCTGCCCTTTCTGCATGCTTTCCTCCTTGGCCGTGCCGCCACACCCAGCCCCTCTCTGCCTCCCCTCCTTGCGCTCTTCTTTCCGCTCCCACTTGATCACAGCTGTCCCCGGGAACGGAGCTAATGTCACACTTGACCTCTTCGTGTAAAGGTCCTATTGTGCTTGCTCTCTCAAAAGGCAACTCTTCTTTGGCTGAGCGTGGTAGCTCACGCCTGTAATCTCAGCACTTTGGGAAGCCAAGGCAGGCAGATCACCTGAGGTGAGGAGTTCGAGACCAGCCTGGCCAACATGGTGAAACCCCGTCTCTACTAAAAATACGAAAGTCAGCCAAGCATGGTGGTGGGCACCTGTAATCTCAGCTACTCAGGAGGCTGAGGCAGGAGAATCTCTTGAACCCGGGAAGTGGAGGTTGCAGGGAGCTGAGACAGTGCCACTGCACTCGAGCCTGGGCAACAGGGTGAGACTCCATCTCAAAAATAAAAAGGCATCTATTCTTTCAACCAACTCGGAGGACTGAATTAATGACTTTGTCCTTTCTTAAAGGAACCCGGGTCCTAGGGGAGAAAGTGTGAATGCTATTTGAGGGACACCAAGACCACATTTTGCAGGTTCACTCTCTTGCAGCCAAGAACCTTATACATGGGTCATCTCCTGTCCACCCTGGCCCCAGAGGCAGGACACCCTCACTGCATGGAGGGTGAGTATGCTCTGCTGCGCTCAGGCACCTTCCCATTCAACAAATATTTATTAAGTAAATACCATGTGCTAGGCACTACGGGAGGTGCTAGGAGTGCAGTGGTGAACAAGACAGATACAACCGAGCCCTTTTGGGTCATACGTGCCAGTGTGGCATTCCAACAAATAAAACGATCAATGGATGAACCTGTGAAACACTGACAGTTTTAAAGAGAGCTATAAAGCAAACATATAAGAGGCTGGTTTATATTCTTAGAGGAAACAATGATGCAAAAAGCAACTTGCTCAATATTAGAAAGAAAGTTAGCAATTCAAAGGAATGTCGGCCAGACAGGGTGGTTCACGCCTGTAATCCTAGCACTTTGGGAGGCCGAGGCAGGCGGATTGCCTGAGCTCGGGAGTTCAAGACCAGCCTAGGCAACACAGTGAAACCCCGTCTCTACTAAAACACACACAGACACACACACACACACACAAATTAGCAGGGCGTGGCGATGTGCACCTGTAGTCCCAGCTACTCAGGAGGCTGAGGCAGGATAACTACTTAAAGCCGGGAGGTGGAGGTTGCCGTGAGCTGAGATCATGCCACTACACTCCAGCCTGGGTGACAGAGTGAGACTCCACCTCTTAAAAAAAAAAAAGCAAAGCAAAACAAAACAAAACAAAAAAAGAAAGGAATGTCACACATGATAGCTTCTATTAAGATGCTCATTTTGGCAGGAGCCAGGCCAACGCTTTGCCACCGTGCCAGAAAACTAACTGCAAGTAGGGGAACATGCCTTTACACTCAGTTGCTCTTCTATGTCTTTTTTTCTTTACTTCTAGAAATGGGACTAGACTAGACCAGCATTTATAGTTTATAGCTCCTCTTAGGCCAGCTTCAGATGAAAATATCTAGGAAAAAACTCCTCTTAAAGGAATCAAAATGATAACACTTAGACAAATGTCATTTGCTTGTAAGCTGTTTAGCTCAAGTTATATGTTTAGAGTAGAAAATGTACTCCCTCTAGAGCTGGGGTAAAATTGCTTTATTCATGATACACAGCAAAATGCCAACTGGAGGGGGAACCATGGTTGGGCTAAATTTGTTTTTTATTGGGTTTTTCTGTAATTTCCAAAAATGTAATGAAAAAGATACTTTTTTTAAAACAGAAAAATAAATATTCTCTTGTAGAATTTTTTTTTGATCCAAGTAACACCAAAACAGAACCACATCATTAGTAGCTCAGTAAAACCTGTATGTTAGTAATAACTATAAAGCAAACACATAAAGCAGAGAAGTGGATATGAAATGTGTTGGGGGTGGGGGAGGTAGCAATTTTTGAGAGGTGGCCTGTGACACCATCATGTGAAGATGACATCTGAGCAAAGCTGCTAAGAGAGGTCAGGGAGTGAGTCAGAAGGCACTGCCACACAGAAGATGAATCTTCAATCATCTATTAACCCAGATAAGCAAAATTGCTCCAGGCAGGAATCAGTTAGGACTTAGGGAGCAATGCGTCAGGAGAAAATTAAGTGAGGCCAGGCACGGTGGCTTATGCCTGTAATACCACCACTTTGGGAGACCAAGGCAGGTGGATAACTTGAGGTCAGGTGTTTGAGACCAGCCTGGCCAATATAGTGAAATCCCATCTCTACTAAAATAGAAAAATTAGCTGGGCATGGTGTCGGGTGCCTGTAATCCCAGCTACTCTGGAGGCTGAGGCAGGAGAATCACTTGAACCCGGGAGGTGGAGGTTGCAGTGAGCCAAGATTGCACCACTGCTCTCCAGCCTCAGTGACAGAGTGAGACTCCATCTCAAAAAAAAAAAAAAGAAAAGAAAATTAAGTGATGGGCTGGTATGGCATTGACAAGAAACAACAGCCAAAGTCTACCAAATGCTTCCTATAGTTGGGCATGGATTGAGCTGCTTTATTTGTATTAACTCAATCTCTGCGATGACCCTTGTTAAGGCATACATATAATTTAGTGTCCAAACGGGGGTATGTGAGAGTAAAATGGGGCCCTATTGATTAATGTGGAAAAAACAGGCATAAATCAGGGCTGCCTTGGGCAAACCAGGATGCAGCACCACCTTACCTAGAAGGCATACAATTATGACTGCTTTATAGACAAGGAAACTGAGGCAGGGCACGGAGAGGTTAAATAACTTGCCTGATGTCACAAAGGTAAGTGGCAGAGCAAGCATTTGAACTTGGGCTGCCAAGCTTCTGAGCCCACATTCATGATGCCTACACAGTATTGCCTTTCTGTGTTTCATGCACTAGGAAGCTCGTCATGCTAAAAACCTGGGTTTTACTTGTCACTGGAAAGTACCAGCTTTTAGAGTTGAACACTACCACCAGGCCAGACACCATGGCTGACAGCTGTAAACCCGGCACTTTGCAAGCCTGAGCTGGAAGGATTGCTTGAACCAAGGGATTCGAGACCAGCCTGGGCAACACAGAGAAACCCCATCTCTACAAAAAATGTAAACATTAGCTGGGCATGGTGGTGCATGCCTGTGTCCCAGCTACTTGGGAGGCTGAGGTGGGAGGATCACTTGAGCCCAGGAGGCTGAGACTGTGTTCACTGCACTCCAGCCTGGGCAACAGGGTGAGACCCTGTCTCAAAGAAATACCAAACCACGACTACTTTACAAGGTCAGCAACCCTGGACAACCGATAATAACCTCTTCAAGCCTCAGCTGGGTCACCTGCAGAACAAAGCCACTGAGACCTACCTCCTAAGGAACACTACTTCAGCACTCAGATGAGCTCGTGTTCCTGACAACGCTTCAGAAGCCGAAAAGCACAACGTGGGTATTAATCCTCAACAGTTATCATATGTCAAAATCCGCATTTCCTCACAAAGGGTCAAATAGTACATGTTTTCTGTAAAAGGCCAAATATGAACTATTTTAGGCTTTGCAGCCAAAATGGTCTCTACTGCAGTGACTGAACCCTGCTGTTGCAACGCAAAAGCGGCCACGGAAAACGTGTAAGCGGATGAGCGTGGCTCCGTGCCAACAGACCTTCAGTTACAGAAACAGATGGAGGGCCTCAGGCCATAATTTGCCAAACCCTAGCCTAGAAAAATGCTATGTAAAATTGCAGCCCTTCAAGGCTTCCTGTGCCTCTTTCCCAAGATTCATTTTCCTCCACAGACACGACCTAACACCATCCAACCGACTGTGTATACTCAAATACTGTCTGTTTCCCTCACTAGAAGATAAGCTTCTTTGTTGAAGGCAGAAATTTTGTCTGCTTGGTTCACTGTTGAGTTCCCAGCGCCTGGAAAGGTGCCTGGCACATACTAGGGACCTTATAAATATATGTGAAAAGAATGCATGGCTGAATGAATGAATGGAGAGGTTTTGAAGGAGTTGGACATACTATTGGGAAAGGAAGGCAAATCTATGCCGAGTTAAAAAAGGCAACAGAGCCGGGTGCGGTGGCTCACACCTGTAATTCCAGCACTTTGGGAGGCTAAGGCGGGTGGATCACAAGGTCAGGAGTTCAAGACCAGCCTGACCAACATGGTGAAACTCCGTCTCTACTAAAATTACAAAAAATTAGCTGTGCGTGGTAGTGCATGCCTGTAATCCCAGCTACTCAGGAGGCTGAGGGAGAAGAATCGCTTGAACCTGGGAGGCAGAGGTTGCAGTGAGCTGAGATCTCACTACTGCACTCCAGCCTGGGTAACAGAGCGAGACTCCATCTCAAAAATAAGAAAAAGGAAACAGAAAGATAACGACAGCTGAAAACAGGGGAAGAAAACTGACTGCAAATGAAACCAAACTTAACTTTGCAATTCCTTATGGGCAAAGGGTAAAAGGATTATTTGCAAAACCAATTTTGTGGGTTGTGAACATATGGAAGAACTAAAGCCTTACAAACAATTTCCAAAGTTAGCTGGTTAAAATCTAAAGGAATCATTGGCTGGATTAAGATTTAGTTAGGAGAACAGCCTGAGGTGTGTTTCAGATCAAGTAATTATGAGTGTGCGTGTGTGTGTGTGCGCGCACACACGTGCATATGTGTGTGTGTGTGTGTGTGTGCAATTCCTGCTCTTCCCCCACCTGGCAACTGTGAGTTGAGTTGTTCTCTGGGAGTGGTTTGTGGATAAAGCAAAATAAGAAAAACAAGCTAGAGCTACATGTAGCCATGAGGACAAATCTCACACAAATAGTATTGAATGAGATGAAAGTTGCAAAATATAAAGTAAAAAACATACCAGTCTTATAAAGCTTCAAAGTATGCAAGGAGCATTCTCTTACTTAAGGACACATTCCTATGTAGGAAAATATAAAGAAATGTATGAGAAGGCTAGCTGGGCACAGCGGCTCACACCTGTAATCCCAGAACTTTGGGAGGCTGAGGTGGGCGAATCACTTGAGTCTAGGAGTTTGAGACCAGTCTGGGAAACGTGGTGAAACCTCATCTCTATGAAAAATACAAACATTAGCCAACCCTAGTGGTGTGCACCTGTAGTCTCGGATACTCAGGAGGCTGAGATGGGAGGATTGCTTGAGCCCAGGAGGTCGAGACTGCAGTGAGCTGCAATGGAGCTACTGCACTCCAGCCTGGGCGAGAGAGTGAGACACTATCACAAAAAGAAAAAAAAAAAAAGAAATATATGAGAAAGATAAACACCAATTTCAGGATAATGCTTACCTTTATGCACTTCTGAAAACTAATGCAAGGCCAGAGTTAAGGACCCCCAAGGCCAGGCACGGTGGCTCATGTCTGTAATCCCAGCACTATGGGAGGCTGAGGCAGGTGGATCACCTGAGGTTAGGAGTTCAAGACCAGCTTGACCAACATGGAGAAACCCTGTCTCTATTAAAAATACAAAATTAGCCAGGAATGGTGGCACATGCCTGTAATCCCAGCTACTCAGGAGGCTGAGGCAGGAGAATCACTTGAACCCAGGAGGCGGAGTTGTGGTGAGCCGAGATCACGCCATTGCACTGCAGCCTGGGCAACAAGAGCGAAACTCCGTCTCAAAAAAAAAAAAAAGAAAAAAAAAGGACCTCCAGCTGATACGCCATGCAGGTTCAAAGGGGATGGAATTCCACAGGCAGCACACACTGAGCCAGCGCTGGCCCACTCTCAACAGGTCCCCCTAGGAGCAAAGGCCATGTAGGAGTCAGAGCCTCGTGCCTGATTTCCTGACCCAGTGCTCTGACTACCTGAGCTAATTATCCACAAGCAGCTGATCCTAGCAATAACAAGCCACAAGAAGTGGCTCGCTTTACTTCAGGAACTATTTGGAAGTTAGTAGGGGAGGAAGATGAAATACTGTGGTGAAAATACTGCCGGGTGTGGCAGCTCACACCTGTAATCCCAGCACTTTTCGAGGCCCAGGCAGGCACCTGAGGCCAGGAGTTCAAGACCAAAGTGCTGGGATTATAGGCATGAGCTGCCATGCCTGGCCTAGGCTCCCTGTTTAAAAGGCAATGTTTTGGGCCAGTCATGGTGGCTCATGCCTGTAATCCTGGCACTTTGGGAGGCCAAGGCAGGCGGATCACGAGGTCAGGAGATCAAGACCATCCTGGTCAACATGGTGAAACCCTGTCTCTACTAAAATATGAAAATTAGCTGGGCGTGGTGGCGCATGCCTGTAATCCCAGCTACTCGGGAGGCTGAGGCAGGAGAATCGCTTGAACCCAGGAACCAGAGGTTGCAGTGTGCCCAGATTGTACCACTGCACTCTAGCCTGGCGGCAGAGCAAGACTCCATCTCAAAACAAAACAAAACAAAACAAAACAAAGCATTATCTTTCATGTCATTCATAGATGCAAGAAACCAAGATGAAGGAAGGACTCATTTTCATTTTAAGGGCCAATTTGGAGGAACTGATATGACAATAACTCTGAGCACTAGGACAGGCCTTGGCAAAGTTAACAAGCCCACCTTGCTTGAAGAAAATCCACTTCCTCTTTCGTATTGTGTCTTCCAGGTGGTGGCCATTCCCAACTTGTAGGTGCCCAGTGACCTCACACTTGTTCACTGGCTCTCAGGAAAAGGTCTCGCTCTCACGGAGGCCCATCAAACAGGTTCTGTTCCAGTTTACATTACAACACTTTAAACCAAAGAAATGAATCTCTAATTTTGGAATTTCAGTTTTTGGGCAGATCAACAGGTGAGATGGTGGGGGGCAGGTATGGGGGTGGAGCTGTGCACAGTTACTGCTATGGATTGTGCGTCCCTCCTGCCAAATTCATATTTTGAAGCCCTAACCCCCAGGGTAACTGACTCTCTCTTGCTCTCTCTCTCTCTCCCTCCCTCCCCCTTCCCCCTCTCTCTTGTCCAGCTGAGGACACAGTGAGAAGGCAGCTGTCTATAAGCCCAGAAGAGGGCACTCACCAGAACCTGACCTTGCTGGCATGTTGATCTTGAACTTCCCAGCCTCCAGAACTGTGAAAAACACATTTCTGTTGTTTAGGCCACTCAGTCTATGGTATTTTGTTCCGGCAGCCCAAGCTGACTAAGAAAGTCACGGGGTAGTGTCAGAGCTATCTGAGCCAGAGTGACTCCATGTTGAATAGGAGCTGGGTAAAATAAGGCTGAGACCTGTTGGGCTGCATTTCCAGGAGGTTTAAGGCATTTTTAGTCACAGGATGAGATAGGAGGTGGCGCAAGATACAGGTCACAAAGACCCTGCTGATAAAACAGGATGCAGTAAAGAGGCCGGCCAAAAGCCACCAAAAACCAATATGACAATAAAAATGACCTCTGGTCATACTCACTGCTCATGCTACATTAATTATAATGCATTACATGCTAAAAAACACTCCCACCAGTGCCAGGACAGTTTACAAATGCCATGGCAACATCAGGAAGCTACCCTACACAGTCTAAAAATTGGGAGGAACCCTCAGTTCCAGGAATTCCCTGCCCAATCCCAGAAAACTCATGAATAATCCACCCCTTGTTTAGCATATAATCAAGAAATAACTGTATTATCAGTCGAGCAGCTCATGCCATTTCTCTGCCTATGCAGCAGCCATTCTTTATTCCTTTACTTTCTTAATAAACTTGCTTTCACTTTACTCTATGGACTTGTCCCGAATTCCTTCTTGCACGAGGTCCAAGAACCCTCCTTTGGTGTCTGGATCGGGACCCCTTTCCGGTAACAGTAACCTAGCCATTCACCCTTAATTTTTTTTTTTAATTTTGTTTGAGACAGAGTCTGGCACTGTTGCCCAGGCTGGAGTGCAATGGTGCAATCTTGGCTGACTGCAACCTCCGCCACCCAGATTCAAGTGATTCTCCTGCCTCAGCCTCCCAAGTAGCTGGGATTACAGGCACCTGCCACTGCACCCAGCTAATTTTTTTTTTTTTTGTAGTTTTAGTAGAGACAGGGTTTCACCATCTTGGCCAGACTGGTCTTGAACTCCTGACCTCGTGATCCACCCGCCTCGGCCTCCCAAAGTGCTGGGATTACAGGTGTGAGCCACCGCACCTGACCACTTTTAATGTTTTAATAGATGTTTAACATTAAAGCTGGCCCTGTTGATATAGCGTGTACTCTTAAAATACCAAATCCAAAGGACCAAGTGTCTAATTAGGACCCCCAAGATGCCCAAAAAGAGAGATAGGAGTCTGGCCTGGAGTTGCACAGCCTGGCAGAGGTATGGCAAAACTGTAAGACATCCAGGCCAGTGTGCCAAGTGAGGTCACCCTCCCAAACATCTCTGCCTGGTGTGGATTCCAAAGATGAGATGACCACTGAATGGGGAACTTCAAATCCAAGGTGTCTTGAGGGGAAAAGCCTGGGTCCTATCACGCGTCTGAACATATAAAAGGTCTAAGAAACTCAACTGGGACCCAGGCAGCCCTAAGATCCCCCAAAATGCACTAAGAGGCACAGATTGTGCCAAGGTTTGGATCCACTTAAGCCTGGGGAAGAAGGCAGGAGGAGGAGAAAGCTGAGGATAAGGGTAGGAGCAGTGGCCATCGATGCAAAGCTTGGGAAACTGGTGTGGGAAAGTCCTTGAAACTGAGTGTGAGGGGCTCTGTTCTGTAGAGGTCTTGAGGGACTGTGTTAACTTCTCTTCCCAAGTCCACAAGGGGCGTGATTTCAAAGGCAAGAACTTACCAGCGCAATACCTCCACCCACCTCCCCATCTGGGAGACTAGAGTTCTTTGTCTAACTTTCGCTAGCACAGGAAAGGTAGACTGCCCAGGTGAGCTTCCTTTGTTTAGAAAAGCCCTGGAAGGAGAAGCTCTGTTGTGGGCCAGGCAGCCAATCCAACATCAGAGTTGAAGATCAATCACTCCAGTGGAAGTTTGAGGGAACTCCTCTCATGGGACAGGGACTTGAATGGGGCGGGAGCAACTCCCAGATTAAAAGTCCCCCTGCCCCTTACCTGTGTGGACTCCCATCTCTGGATCCCCTTCCACGACAGCGTGGGAGCTTGCTCACTCTCTCTCTATTTCTCTTTCTCTCTCTCTGCCTAATAAATCGCTTTTCTGCAAAGCTCTTTGGGTCTGATATTTACTTGAACAATATCACCGCGGCCAGGGTCTCCTACCCATTCTTGGGTGAGTGAGAGCCCAGGGACCTGGAAAAAACACATCTGATGGGGGAACAGTGAGCACCTTTGGGGATACCCCTGCAACCTGCTCCTGTCCCCCCAGTTACAGTCTGAGAAGGACTCCTCATCCCAAGGGGCTACGCAGAGAGCCCACCACAGAGAAACCCAGTGAGGGAGGCTGTGGAAGGGAGTTGGCTGCAGCCAGGATGTGGTTTGCAGGGGCCCCCGGGATGTGATCAAGCTTCTGAGGCAGAACTCAGAGATACATCCTCTGGGCCTGGGTCAGAAAGACCTGAACTAGCTTGACTGGGGCCTCCAGAAAATCCACTCGGTTGACCAGATCCCCAAACAGCCCAGGAACACGGAAGCATTCCCTCCACGGTCGGGCTTATTTCCAGCCATCTGAATGTTTGGTGTCCTGCAGACAAAATATCCAGATACTGGTGAGACGCCCCTTAGAATAAACCCCACGGGGCTCCCATTTTTTTAAATAATAGGGTTTTATTAAAATTAACAAAAGGAGTTCCTGAGTGTTGGCCACTTTTGCCTTAGTTTGGGTTCCTTCAGAAGGTAACGCCGCTGGGCACAGTGGCTCACACCTGTAATTCCAGCACTTTGGGAGACCAAGTGGGCGGATATCACTGGAGGCCAGAAATTTAAGACCAGCCTGGCTAATATGGCCAAACCCCGTCTCTACTAAAAATACAAAAACTAGCCAGGTGTGGTGGTGGGTACCTCTATCCCAGCTACTCAGGAGGCTGAGGCAGGAGAATCGCTTGAACCCAGGAGGTGGAGGTTACAGTGAGCCAAGATCGTGCCACTACACTCCAGGCGACAGAGCGAGACCTTATCCAAAAAAAAAAAAAAAAAGGTAACAAGGTAACTCTGAGGCTGGGCACGGTGGCTCACACCTGTAATCCCAGCACATTGGGAGGCGGAGGCAGGCAGATTGTTTGAGGCCAGGAGTTTGAGACCAGCCTGGCCAACATGGTGAAACTCCATCTCCACTAAAATATACAAAAATTAGCTGAAATACCTCGTCTCTACTAAAAATACAGAAATTAGCATGGTGGCGTGCACCTGTAATTCCAGCTACTGGGGTGGGAGAATCACTTGAACCCGGGAGGTGAAGGTTGCAGTGAGCCAAGACTGCGCCTCTGCACTCCAGGCTAGGCGACAGAGGGAGACTGTCTCAAAAAAAAAAAAAAAAAAAAAAAGAAGGTAACCACTTGGCACATATTCGAGATCAAGTAGTTTATTTAGGGTGCGACCCCAGGAAACACAGATAGGAGAATGGAGACATGAGTTGGGGCAGGAAGGCAGCCACTAGAAGGCATTATCAAGCCAGTCACCACTGGGGACAATGGGAGCTTAGTCTTTCTGGGGAAGTCTGGGAGCCAGCGTACAACACCGGTCTGAATTATCCCACTTGAGAGCAAAAGAGCTGGGGTATGGATCGACTGACTTGCATCAGGCATTGGTGGAGGGCTGCTCCTGGGGTGGGGCAGGGGCTGTTAATCCCCGGGCACTTGCAGCCACAGCATGGATGTGTACAGAGGGCCCCCACAGAGAAATGTGCAGCTCCTGGCTGGAAGGCAGCTGGTGCGTACCACAATGATGAGGCCAGGAATGTTGAAACAGATACCTGGTTGCTCTGGAATGAATGAGGAAGTGTGCAATAGTGAAGCCAGGAGAAAAGAGGGTGGCTTCATGCCTGCCTCCCCGTCAACTCCTTTCTCCATGTCAGTAACTGGGAGTGTGTGTGTGTGTGTGTGTGTGTGTGTGTGTGTGTGTGTGTGTTTTGGTTTGGCGTGTGTTTGAGGAAGTTAGTGGTTTCCCTTCAGGTGTATGAGATATTTAAGGAGAGTCCAGGTGAGGGAGGTTTGAAAGAAGTTGTTACTTGACGTTAAAAAGAAGCACTGCCGCTGGGCGCAGTGGCTCCTGCCTGTAATCCCAGCACTTTGGGAGGCTGTGGTGGGCGGATCACTTGAGGCCAGGAGTTCGAGACCAGCCCAGGCAACATGGTGAAACCCCGTCTCTACAAAACATATCAAAATTAGCCAGGCGTGGTGGTGGGAGCCTGTAATCCCAGCTACTCAGGAGGCTGAAACACAAGAATCACTTGAACCCGGGAGGCAGAGGTTGTAGTGAGCCAAGATCGTGCCACTGCACTCCAGCTCGGAGACAGAGTGAGACTCCGTCTCAAAAAAAAAAAAAAAAAAAGCATTAGGCTTTGTCTGCTGCTTTAATGCAGGCTACACACAACCTGATTCTGCAGCCAGTGCTGCAAAGACAAGCCCAGAGGGGCACTTGGGGAAGCTGTTTATTATCCATCAGTGGACAACGGCAAATGCTCCACATGATCCCCAGGAACATGGAGGCAGCTGTGTTCTAAAGCTTCACTACTCAAAGTGCAGCTCCTCCCCCCGCCCCCGCCAACAGCAACAGCATCTCACCTAGGAGCTGCAATGCAGAAATCTCTGGCCAGTCTCAAAGCTGCTGAATCCGCATATGCATTTTAACCGGATCCCCAGGCAATCGTTTTGCATGCTGGCATTTGAAAGGCACTGCTGTGCAGGACACTATCTACTCTTTGTTCTCTCTGCCTAAAAATTTGTCTCCCACCAAAATCAAGTGGAATGTATTTGCTTCATTTCAGGCGATATTGGCTCTATCCAGTTGGTCAAATGACCAGATTTGCTGAGTGGAGACAAAGAGAAAAATACTACTGTCAACCGACTGGCCTGTGTTTACACCACAAAGTAGAGCATTATTTAGTTTTTTAAACCTCCTTCTTTTTTCCTGTCTTTGTCCTTTTTACTTTTCCTTGGCAAAACTAGGAATCAGTGCTGAATAAGCCTGTATCATTCTAAGGCTATTCGGGTGGTAAACCTTTGCCTCTGGATCTGTAAAATACATTCAGCAGTCCCAGGAGTGGCTTTTTCATTTCAAAAGAAATATAGCTGGAGGTGGGGGTGGTGGAGACAGGCAGGAAAAGAAAGAGCAAGCTAAATTCTTAAGATATTTTAAAATGATGTTATAGGTACTTGGTAAAGGAATAAATGAGCGTAGAAACCAATTATTAGGAAAAAAATTAAAGTATAAAAACAACTAATGCTAGAACTTAATAAAAACGTTACAGAAAGCTAGGCGCAGTGGCTCGTGTCTATAATCCCAGCAGTTTGAGAGGCTGAGGCAGGCGGATTGCTTGAGAAGTTCGAGAAAAAGTTACAGAAAGAAAGCCTCATCATTCATTGTCTATGGATACAGATGTGGGAGTTATGTCAAGTGGCTACTAATCCTAATTGCATTCAGAGGAGAAAGTAATTGACAGCAACCATAAAAACTATTAATAATATATTTAAAGCATTCTTTTAGGGTATTTACCTGGTAGTAATGCACATATATGTTCACCACAAGATATGCAAGCATGTTACCCATGCTATAAGTAGAATTTTCAAAGCTGCAAAAGAAGTAGTACTCGAATATAAATTTCCTCAGCAAGGCAATTTACTTATTAGAAGGTTGCAGCTCACAGATGGAACAATAGCAAGCACACACCTGGACAAGGAAGGGAAGGGATACTTATGCCCTAACAGAGGATGCCCCTACTGCTGTGTCGTTCCCCTATTGGCTAGGGTTAGACCGCAAGGTCTAGTCTCATTCTGATTGGCTATTTTAAAGGGAGCAGGGGTACTCGCTGGAGTACAGAGTGGGTAGTTTCGCGGTTAGAACAGTTACAGTCAGAGCAGGTAAACAGGGGTCAAAGCAGGTGACCAGACAGGTGACGGGAGCAGGTGACTGGGATGAGTCAGGATGGGGCAGGGGACCAGGGGAACAGATGTGAACTACTGATTAGAACTGGGAAAAGGTTGTTTACTGAAACTACAAGGAAGTTAAACTTTAAAGTAGAGAATTAAAGAATAAAAGAACTGAACATACTGACATACTGATTCTTTGAACAGACACTTGGGATTCACTATATCTAACACCCACAGTACCATTCATGAAAGCCAAAAACTAGAAACCAAAGGCCATCAGCAGTAGAAAGGATAAACCATGGTAGTCATGCAATGAAATATTATTCGGCTGTGACAATGATCCAACTATAACCACATGCAATGATACGAAGGAAATTCACAAACAATACTGACCAGAAGTCAGGTAGCCTGTCTGATACCATATACAGGAAATTTAAGAACAGGCACAACTAACATGTGGCATTTGAGTGAGAACAGTAGTTACCCTTGGGAGGCAGCGAGTGAAAGGAGGCAAGGGGAGGGCTTCTAAGGCTGTTCATGTTGGATTCTTGATCTGGGGACTGGTGACAGGGGTATGCACAGTTTGTGAAAATTCATCAAGCTGCCCATTTATAATATGTATAATTTGTACTTCAATAAAAGTTTAATTGAAAAAATTTATGTAGACACATTGGATCCAGTTTCATGGATGAGTCAAAGAGAGTAACACTCAGGCTGAGGCAGAAGGATTGCTTGAGCCCAGGAGTTCAAGACCAGCCTGGGCAATATAGGGAGACCCTATCTCAAAAAAGAAGAAGAACAAAGAAGCAGGAAGAAGAAGAACCCTCTAAATATGTCCATGAAATGCTACTTGACACACTTGCCTGCCTTCATAAGGATGGCTGCTAGAAATGAGGAATCATGATGAACAGGTGATCAGTATCACAAGCATGAGTAATGGCACCCAGCTCTTGACTCATGTATGAACTGCGAATACAATAAGCATTTGGCCCAGTCAAAAAAAAAAAAATCCTACTGGGTCAAGGGTGATGGTTTTTCCAAATACCCCAAAAACATGTGGTACATTTCTGTCAAAAAGTGAATCATCTGGTGACAAAATCATTAGTCTTGTTCACTTGTACTGATTTTTTCCTGGAAGCTTTAAAATCCACTGCAAGAGCTTTCTCAAAAATCACAACTAACCTTCAAATAATACCTCAAAGGGAAACCACTTCGGTATATATCTTCCCAATCTTCTGCACTCTCTGCCCAGATCTTCAAGTCATGAATTTTAGACCAGTACAAAGTACTAAACATTTTTTGGCGTCCTTTTCTCAGATTCCAATAACACACACAGCTTATCACTCGTGTTATACCAGAGCTAACGTTGAAATGGGCACAGGAAATGATACTATTAACAAAGGCAGAGAAGAATGTCACTTCCTTTGCTATCCCCTTCTTCCCTCCTAAAAATCCACATGCGATCCTCCCAAATGAAGTGTTTCAAAAATGTACACGTCAGAATCTCAAGATAAAACATGTCAATTTTGTGGAATCTGAGAACCAGTCTTACAGTTAGGAGGGCCAGGAAAGTCCCACACTGAAAAATGTGACACTAATGATCCCTGGAATTCTATCACTGCCTTTTTCTTGGTAAAATGTAATTCCCCTTTGTCTAGAAACCCTAATAATCAGGATCCTAACACCAAAAATATGAATCTCTTTATCAGATGACTGTCCTCACTGGAAATAGCTAGACTAGCCCCAGACACAAGAATGTACTCTTGGGGAAAGAGAACAAGAGGACATTTACTGAGTGTCTTCCATGTGCTGAGAATCCATCCATCCATCATGTATGATGGATTAAATGTATCATTTATTCATCAAGCATTTATTAAACACCAAAATTGAATACTACATACCAAATACTATTTTAGGCACTGGGGGTAAAGATGTGGACCCCGCTCACATTCTAGTGTGAGAAGGGTGGAAGGAGGAGAATAAATGTACAAATCAACAAGGAAATTAACAGATAATAAATACAGCATTGAGAATTAAAGTAAGGTGAGATGATATAGAAAGTAACCTGGTGTCTATTTTGGATCAGGTCATCAAAGAGGTGATATTTAAACTGAGATCTAAATGATGACAAACCAGCAATAAGAAGATGAAGGAGGACCAGGCGCGGTAGCTCACACCTATAATCCCAGCATTTTGGGAGGCCGAGGCAGGCGGATCACTTGAGGCCAGGAGTCCGAGACCAGCCTGGCCAACATAGTGAAACCTTGTCGTCTCTACTAAAAATACAAAAATTACCTGGGTGTGGTTGCATGCACCTATAATCCCAGCTACTCAGGAGGCTGAGGCACAAGAATCATTTGAACCTGGGAGGTGGCGGGGGGTGGGGTTGCAGTGAGCCAAGATCATGCCACTGCACTCCAGCCTGAGTGACAGGGCAAGACTCTATCTCAAAAAATAAAAAAAAACCATAAGATGAAGGAGAGGGCAGAAAGAACATTCCAGGCAAAACAGTTAGTATAAAAGACTAAAAGGAGCTTAATATGCTGGAAGAATCAATAAAGAAGCACAGTCAGCAAGAGAGATAGGACAGGGGCAGGGACCACAACATGGCAGATTCCCACAGTCCAGCAGGGAATGACACGATCCAACTAATGCTTCTAAGAAGATACTCCAGCTGCCATGTGGATATCGGATTCTAGGAGGCCACTACAATCATCCAAGGAAGAATTGGGGAAGGACTGAAGTATAGTGGAATAGTAGGAGTAAAGAGAAGTGGGAAGACTTGGGATATGGTTTAGAAGCTAAATTGACAAGATTTGTTGATGGGTTAGATGTGGGGCATGGAACTTTTAGGTGTGGAGCTTGAACAATGGAGTGAATGGTGATTCCATGGACTGAGATGGATTTCACTGGGAGAGAATCAGGTTTTGCATGAGGGTGACAGGGAGTTGGGATTTTGCTTTGGAAAATATTGAGTTTGAGATGCCTCTTAGAGAGTCATGCAAACCATTAAGTCTTGAGTATAGGAAAGGTCACAGGAGGGACTGGCATCCAGATGAAATGGAAAGCCACAGGATGAATGCGCTCATCTTAGGAGACTAGATAGAAAGAGAAGAATTCCCAGTGTACTGGAGGGATATCAACCTCTGTAGGCTGAACAGATAAGGAGACTTAGAATGAGTTACCAGCAAAAGTAGGAAAACCAAGAGAGCAGAGGATAATGGAGGTCACAAGAAGAAAGTGTTCAAGGAAGGAGGGAATGATCGTCACATGCTGCCGCCAAGTAAAGCATGGTAAATAAAGAAGTGACAGCTGTATTTGCCAATGTGGATTCACTGAGGACTGACAATGTGGAGTGATAAAATACGAGCATCCTTTTAAGAAGATCCTCTGAGAAAGGGTGACTAGAAATAGGAGTGGGGAATGAATGGAGGGGGATATGGAGCTGATAGAGATATTAGACATTAGAGCAGGACTGTAAGCTGATGGGAATGATCTAGAACAGGGAGAGAAGAGTTCATTAGGCAGAAAAGAGAGAAGGAAACAGAATACATAATTAAGTCCTTCACAATTTGTGCACCTAAATAATTAAGTACAGTAATGAATTGTAGACCTATTTTGAAAAATATGAATTCATTATTTCATGCCAAAAATAAATAGATGAATAAATCAATAAATAAGGGAAAAGGAAGGGCTCTGGACCAAATGTGGAGGGAATATTCGAGTCGGAAATTATTATTTTCGACTATATTAAAGATTGGATTAGACAAAAAATCATCATTGGATGGTAAATCTAAAGGGAATTATTATTATTATTTTCAGGCACTGTCACTCAGGCTGGAGTGCAGTGGTCTGATAGTGGTTCACTGCAACCTCAACCTCCTAGGTTCAAGTGATTCTAATACCTCAGCCTCCCCAGTAGCAGGGACCACTGGCACACACCACCACGGCTGGCTAATTTTTAAATTCTTTTGGTAGAGATGGGGTCTTACTATGTTGCCCAGGCTGGTCTGGAACTCCTGGGCTCAACTGATCCTCTGCCTAAGCCTCCCAAAGTACTGGGATTATAGGCGTGAGCCACCATACCTGGCCCTAGAGGGAAATTTTGAGCAGGATATTTGTGTCTTCTCACAGATTGTGGATTTGGAAAGAAAAACCAATAACTACACAGTGGAGAAATTAGACAATGGTTTGACCAAGTGATCAAAATTAACACCACCAATGAGTAAGAGATGGACATTGTAGAACTCCAAGACGATACCCTGAGAAGGACGTAATGTCATCCACGCAGCATGCAGGTCAAAAATGCATAACCTGAGTCCAATCACAAGAGATATCAGACAAACTAGGCATGATTAATGTTCTATTAAAAAAAAAAGGAGAGGGTAGTCTATATTCAACCCAAATATCAATGCTACCAACGACAAAGAAGGGCTATAGAAGTGTTCCAGACTAAAAGAGACTAAGAGACACAATCAAAAGCAACAATCCTAAACCTGCCGGTGCAGTGGCCCACTCCTGTAATCTCAGCACTTTGAGAGGCTGAGGTGGGCATATCACCTGAGGTCAGGAGTTCGAGACCAGCCTGGCCAACATGGCAAAACCCCATGTCTACTAAAAATACAAAAATTAGCTGGGAGTGCTGTTGCGTGCCTGTAGTTCCAGCTACTCCAGAGGCTGAGGCAGGAGAATCACTTGAACCTGGGAGGTGGAGGCTGCAGTGAGCCAAGCTGACACCACTGCACTTCAGCCTGTCTCAATCCATCAATCAATCAATAAGTAAATAAATAAATGTAACAACCCTAAACTGGATCCTGTACTAGGAGGAAAAAAAATGCTGTAAAGGATGTTATCAGATCTATTGTCAAAACTGGAATACAAATGGCAGACTGTATAACAGTATCTTATCAATAAATTTACTGAGGTTGATAACAGTGCTGTGATTATTTGAGAGAATATTCTTATACTTAGGAAATCCCTACTGAAGGATTTAGGAGTTAAGGGTCTTGCTGCATGAAATTTATTTTTAAATGGTTCAGGAAAATCTAGGTGCATGAGCAAGGGTGCAAATGATAAAGCAAACAGGATAAAATGCTAACAATAGAGGAATCTGGATTAAGGGAATAGGGAGATTCTACTTATAAAAAAATATTTTCAACTTATTTGTAAACAAGTTTAAAATTATTTCTAAATAGTTAAGGCTGGGTGCGGTGGCTCACGTCTGTAATACCAGCACTTTGGGAAGCTGAGGCAGGCGGATCACTGGAGGCCAGGAGTTCGAGACCAGCCTGGTCAGCATGGTAAAACCCCGTCCCTACTGAAAATAAAAAAAAAATAAAATAGCCAGGCGTGGCGGTGGGCACCTGTGGTCCCAGCTACTCAGGAGGCTAAGGTAGGAGAATCGCTTGAACTCGGGAGGCAGAGGGTGCAGTGAGGCGAGATTGCACCACTGCACTCCAGTCTGGGTGACAGAGCAAGAATCTGTCTCAAAAAAAAAAAAAGGAAAAAAAAATGTCCCTGAGAAGACAAACAGGATGAGGGACCCAGAGCCCAGAAAAGAAGCCAGTCTTTGATCCATTAGGGACATTTCAGTCACAGTTTCACAGTGGCAGCAGGGAACACTGCATTTGTACAAATATGGGCCTGTTGGGGGTCTGGGTGGTGGGAATACGAGGAGGCTCCTGTCGAATGAGCCAGAATCAGTAGCTGATCTAGGAGGGGCAGAGGAAACAAAAGGTGTCAAACAGCTGTTTTGGAGAATGGAAAAGCAAACCCACTGGGCAAGCGTGGTAGGATTGCAGGCCATAGTGGAAAGTCCATTCGAGGTTTGTTGAAGTCAGGAACCAGACCTGGACATCGGTATTGATTTTTCAAGCTCCCCCAGCGATTCCGATGGGCAGCCAGCTTTCAGAATGACTGCGCTGCGCCATGGTTTCTCAGCCTCGGCACTATTCATGCTTGGGCTGATCGTTGTTCGTTGGGGTGAGGGGCTGTGCTGTGCATGTAGGATGTTTCGCTGCATCCCTGGCCACCCCCTACTAGATGCCAGCAGCACCTCCAAATCCTCCAGTCATGACCACTAAAGATGTCTCTTGCCATTGTCAAATGTCCCCCGGGAGGCAAAATCACCTCCAGTTCAGAACCACTACGCCAAGCCACAAACATGGCATGCTTACAAAGGTCAGCAATTGTGCACACTCCTTGCTCTAGCTAGGAGCTTGTGGTTAAGAACACAGGCTCTGGAATCAGATGGTTGGTATTCAAACCCTGGACCCAGTGCTTACCTTCTGCATGACCTTAGGCAAGTTACTTAACTTCTCTGTACCTCAGTTTCCTCACCTGTAAAATGATGAGAATCGTACCTGCCTCAAGAGGTGGGGAGATTAAATGAGTTAATATAGGTAAAGCAGTAAGAGTAGTGACTGCTCAGTAAACATGAGCTACCATTCTTATTATCAGAGGGTCAGAAATATAATGGATAGCAGGTGAGTGTGTATTGGTTAATGAACTGCTTACATTAAAATACTCAATGCTTGGGCTGGGCGCAATGGCTCACGCCTGTAATCCCAGCACGTTGGGAGGCCAAGGTAGGCAAATCACGAGTCAGGAGTTCAAGACCAGCCTGGCCAACATGGTGAAACCCCGTCTCTACTAAAAATACAAAAATTAGCTGGGCATGGTGATGCGTGCCTATAATCCCAGCTACTCAGGAGAATGAGGCAGGAGAGTTACTTGAACCCAGGAGACAGAGGTTGCAGTGAGCCGAGACCACACCATTGCACTCCAGCCTGGGCAACAGAACAAGACTCTGTCTCAAACAAACAAAAAAAAAACCTCAATGCTTAACCTAAAGAAATTTCCACACTAACATGGAACAGAAAGGCAGGGCACATTACATTTCTCTCAGGACAAGTGTCAGATTTTAGCTAGACTCCTCGCTCATTCATTCAGTCATTTGACATTTGGATAAAGCACCTACTATGTCCCACTGTTCTAAGTCACGACAACACAACGACGCGCAAAATACAAAAAGTCTCTGCCTTCCTGGAACTTATATTCCAGCAGGGAAAAGAAGACGCAGCATCAGTAAACAAATAACTAAATAACACAATTGTAGGTAGCAGTGATACAAAACAAATCAAAAGTGGGATAAGGGAATGGATCTTTCCTGTGGTAAGTGGGGAACACGGTTTTAGAATGACGGTTAGAGAAGACCCACATGAAACAAAACAAGTCATGTGAATATCTGGTGAAATGTGTCCCCAGCAAGCAGCAAGGCAAATGCTTGGCTTGGGTGAGGAACACAAGCATGCAGGAGGCTATGTTTGGAGAGGTTGAGAATAGGGGATAAAGGAGGTGCCAGTGAGGCCCTGGGGATTGATTGTAAGTATGGCAGCAGGTGGCATGGTGGCTCCCACCTATAATCCCAGTACTTTGGGAGGCCAAGGCAGGAGGATCGCTTGAGGCCACAAGTTCGAGACCAGCCTGGCCAACATGGTAAAACCCCATCCCTACTAAAAATACAAAAATTAGCCAGGCATGGTTGCACGAGCCCAGGAGTTTGTGGCTGCAGTGAGCTAAGATCACACCACCCCACTCCAGGCTGGGTTACAGACCGAGATCCCATCTCCTTAAAAAAAAAAAAAAAAACTGCAGGCCAGGCACAGTGGTTCATGCCTGCAGTCTCAGCACTTTGGGAGGCTGAGGCAGGAAGACTGCCTGAACTCAGGAGTTTGAGACTAGCCTGGGCAACACAGGGAGACCCTTTTACTACAAAAAAAATTTTTTAAATAAGCCAAGCATCGTGGCCCGAGCCTGTAATCCCAGCTGCTCAGGAGGCTGAGGTGGGAGGATTGCTTAAGCCTGGAAGGCTGAGGCTGCAGTGAGCCATGATCATGACATTGCACTCCAACCTGGGTGAAAGAGTGAGATCCTATCTTAAAAAAAAAAATGGCTGGGGCACAGTGGCTCACACCTGTATCCCAACGCTTTAGGAGGCCAAGGCGGGTAGATCACCTGAGGTCAGGAGTTCGAGACCAGCCTGACCACTATGGTGAAACCCCAACTCTACTAAAAATACAAAAATTAGCAAGGTGTGGTGGTGTTCAACTGTAGTTCCAGCTACTAGGGAGGCTGAGGCAGGATAATTATTTGAACCTAGGAGGCGGAGGTTACAGTGAACCGAGATCATGCCACTGCACTCCAGCCTGTGCAACAGAGTGAGACTCCGTCTCAAAAAAAAAAAAAAAAAAAGAAAGAAAGAAAAAGTGTGAGAAGAGGTCATTAGAGGAGTTTGAGCCATGGATTTATAAAACTGCATTTATTGGCTATTCTGTGGGGTCAAAAGTAGACTCTGAAAGCCTGGTTTGAGGCTACACAGTAATTCAAGAGAGAAATGGGGAGTTACAATGATCTCAGAGCATAATAAATGAACTCACTTTGCATCACCGAGGGATCTGATATAAAAGGAATCTGTTCTGGACACAATCCAGCAGTTTGCGGGCTTAGAAACTAAATGAACAGTGTTAGAAAACAATGTTTTTCAAACTGCGGGTCAAGAAATCAAATAAAAGGGTGGTCAAATCAATTTAGAAAATCATGATCAGGCTGGTTATAGTGGCTCATGCCTATAATCCCAGCCTGACCAATATGATGAAACTAAGATAGGCGGATCACCTGAGGTGGGGAATTTGAGACTGGCTTGACAAACATGAAGAAATCCCATCTCTACTAAAAATACAAAATTAGCCAGGCTTGGTGGCGCATGCCTGTAGTCTCAGCTACTCGGGAGGCTAAGGCAGGAGAATCGCTTGAACCCAGGAGGCAGAGGTTGCAGTGAGCCGAGATTGCACCATTGCACTCCAGCCTGGGCAACAAGAACGAAACTCTGTCTAAAAAAAAAAGAACAAAAGAAAAAGAAAATCATTATCATCAGTTTAAAATGAAATAGAACAGATGAAAGATAATTGAACATATCAATTCATTGCACACAGGAAAAAGACTAAGACTTTGTGAGAGTTAGTTTCGATTATTATATAAGTATGTTTGTACTGAGTTGAAATATAAAGTGTACTTCTTGTGAATGGTGGGCAAAAAAAGTTTGAACAACACTGGAAAAAGCTACTTTATCTATACATGAGTAGGTTATAAATTCTCTCTTGATTCTCTCTCTTCCTTGGTATACCCAGTATTCCCCCCACATAAGAATATTATTAAAAACCTCCAAAGGTAGGTTCTTCATCATCGAAATAAAATGAATTGCCAGGCACGGTGGCTCATACCTGTAATCTCAGCACTTTCGAAGGCCAAGGCGGGCAGATCACTTGAGGTCAGGAGTTCGAGACCAGCCTGGCCAACATGCCAAAACCCCGTCTCTACTAAAAATACAAAAATTAGCCAGGCGTGGTGATGCGCACCTGTAATCCCAACTACTCAGGAGGCTGAGACAGAAGAATCACCTCAACCCAGGAGGCAGAGGTTGCAGTGAGCCGAGATTGCAGCTACAGCTCTCCAGCCTAGGTGACAGAGCAAGACTCCATCTAAATAAAATAAAATAAAGTAAAATAAAATAAATTGACTTAATGCTACACTAACTTCTTCTCCAGGAAGATCAAAATATGAACTTCCAAAGTCAAGAAGTGAACTAACTGGTCCTAAACCTCTTAAGCTTTCAATGGAAAAAAAAAAAAAAAAAAGAATTCCAAGCAGAACAAGAAGTTTTAAAATTAAACTTTAGACTTTTAGCAAGCTAACAATGGAAAAGAAACCTCCAGAGGATAATGAAGGTAGCTATCAGAACCCTATGGTAAGCATAATACTTAATGGGAAAATATTAGCAGCTACTACTCAGCATTATCTACAGGGAAGCCTAGCCACTAAAGCAATAAAATAAAATGAGCTAAAAATACTGGAGGGAAAATTCCCTATACTACTGCCATTTGAAGACAATTTGACTGTCTACTTTGAAAATCAAAAAAAAACAACTGAAAAACTATTAGAACTAAGAGAAGTTCAGTAAAATGGCTTTAATATAAAATAAATGTACAAAAAAAAACCTTCCTACTCACTACTACAGAAAATGAAGTAGGGAAAAAAGGATACAATTTCTTTTTCCTTTCTTCCTTTTTTTTTTGAGACAAGAGTTTCACTCTTGTCACCCAGGCTGGAATGCAATGCGTGATCTCGGCTCACTGCAACCTCTGCCTCCTGGGTTCAAGTGATTCTCCTGCCTCAGCCTCCCGAGTAGCTGGGATTACAGGCATGTGCCACCATGCCCGGCTAATTTTGTATTGTTTTAGTAGAGATGGGGTTTCACCATGTTAGTCAGGCTGGTCTTGAACTCCTGACCTCAAGGTGATCCACCCGCCTCAGCCTCCCAAAGTGCTGGGATTACACTGCACTCGGCCTACAATTTCTAAAAGCAATAAAAATACACACACACACACACACCACACACACACACACAAAATCTAGCAATTTACCTATCAAGAATGCAGAAGACCTATACTGGTGTAAGGACAGACATAGACATCAATGGAACAGAATAGACAGATCAAAAATAGACCCATACATACACAGTTGAGTTTTGACAAAGGGGCAGGGGAATACAATGACGGAAAAGTAGAGTCTTCTTAACAAATGTTAGTGGAACGACTGGACATCTATAAAGAAAAATAGCCTGACCCTTACTTCACACAAAAAATGAATTGAAAATGAAGTTAGAACTACATACAAATGACAAAACTATAAAGTGTCTAGAAGAAAGCACAGGAGAATATCTTGGTGAACCTGGAGTAGACAAATATTTGCTAGACAGGTTATTTAAAATGCTATCCACAGAAGGAAAAAATCCTAATAGATTGGGCTTTTTCAAAATTAAAAATGTCTGCTCTTCAAAGCAATATCATTAGGAAAATGAAAAGGCAAGCCACAGACAGAAAGTGTTTGCAATTTCCAATACCTATATGACAGAGAACATGTATCCAGATACATGAAGAACTCTATGATTCAATAATCACATAAACATAATGAGGACAAAAAAAAAGACACTTCACAAAAGAAGATAAACAAATGACCAAAAAGCATGTGAAAAGATGCTCAGCATCATTCATCCTAAGGGAAGAACAAACTAAAACCATAAAGAAATGCCACCATAAATCTGCTGGAATGACTAAAATAAACCAACAATACCAAGTGCTGGTGAAGACACCAGGCGACTGGATTTCTCATGCCTTGTTGGTGAGAATGTAAAATGGTGCAGCCACTTTGTTAAAGTTAGGCAGTTTTTAGTATTATTTTGTTAGAGATGGGGGTCTCACTCTGTTACCTAGGTTGGAGTGCAGTGGCCCAATCATAGTTCACCACAGGCTCAAACTCCCCAGCTTAAGAGACCCTTCTGCCTCAGCCTCCTGAGTAGCTGGGACTACAGGTGCATGCTACCATGGCCAGATAATTTTTAAATTTTTTTGTAGGGATGGGGATGTTGCTATGTTGCCCAGGCTGTTCTTGAACTCCTGGCCTCAAGCAATCCTCCCACCTTAGCCTCCTGAGTAGCTGGGAATACAGGCCAGAGCCATTGTGCCCAGCTACCAGTTTTTGATAAAGCTAACATACAACAGAGCAATCGTCTACATATTTACCTGAGTGAAATAAAAGTTTATATTCATGCAAAAAGCCATATGTGAATATTTATATTGGTTTTATTCATAATCATCAACAGTTGGTGAGTAGATAAATAAACCGTGGGATACTGCTCAGCAACAATAAGGAATGAAGTATTGATCCGCACAGCACAGACAAACCCCAAATGCATTCCGCTAGGTGAAAGAAGCCAGGCTCAGAAACCTACAGAATACATCAGTTCTTTTACAGGACATTCTGAAAAGAACAAAATTATGGGAACAGCAAACAAATCAGTGGTTGCCAGGGGCTCAGATTTGGGGGAGTCAACAGGGAATTCCTCGGAGTGGTAGAATTTTTCCACATTGTGATATGGTGGTAGTTACATGACTATCTATATTTGGCAAAACTTCTAGAACTGTACACTGAAAAGAGTGAATTTGACTGCAGTAAGTTACACTTCAATTTGAAAAACATGGAGTAGACCGAAGAATTCATTAAATCGATTTGTGAAATGCGACAGTGTTTAACAGAATTTATTTGATTGAGGGAATTTATTTTATGATAGCTTTCCCCAAATTTCTTAAATTCCACTACCCACTACCTCACACCATAATGCCAAATGCCAAAATAAGTTCCATGCAGATTAAATACCTACACATTTTTGAAACCATAAACATTTTAAAAGAACTTTTTTTTCTCTGTCTTGCAGTCAGGATAACCTTTCTCAGTGAAGCAAAAAAACCAGCTCCCAGGTTTTGACTAAAGGCAGAATCCCTCCTTTCTATCTTTCGAACTATCAACATTACAGAAACACCTCCCTCTCCCTCCTTTTGTTAATTTAATAGCTCTCTTCCCAGTTTGTATCATGTATTTGAAAGTGACTTGGCACTCTCAGGCAGAAAAATGGAAAAATGGGTTTGTCAGTTTCATCTGAGCCATCAAAGCGCCAAGAACATATGTCGTGATGTCCTCTGAGTCCCCACAATGATCACATGAGCCATGGAAAATCAGCTTCTTTGCTAGCTCTTCCTTGCACCTGAGCAAACTCACTTTGCCATTTCTGAAAGGCTGTTCATGGTACCAAAAACACAGCAGCTTCCCTTTCCCAGCCAAACCCACCAATGAAATGCCACTTCTCAGACTTCTTCTCCCTCTGCTGAACAAAATCACAGCCATAGTTAGGAGTACAATCTTTTTCTTTTCTGTATTTCCAACATTTTTTTTTCTAGAAAAGTACACACACTTGGAATCTGTGGTTTTTTGGCAAGATTTCTTCACAGACAAAATACTGATGCCGGCCCTGCCTTTCTTCAGTGTTTTTCAGTAGCTAAATCTGCTCTATCACCCTTTTAATGAAAGTCACCTTGCAGGGATGTGGGAATGATAAAAGCAGAAGGGAATCCGATCCGGGCTGGCATCACGCTGAGGCCTTGTAAAACAATACTCCTGAGGAGCCACAAAATTTGGCCACTTTTTGTTTTCCAGCTTTGCATTTGAGCTGTGAAAGCTGCCAAACCAAGCAATGTCCAGCTCAGCTCATCTTAGATCTTAACTAAGCAAAATTTTATGAGACACTAAATAAAGACTCCCCAATCCTTTGGAAATAACACACACCTAGTCGATAAACTCACAAAATTATTTCAATATCAAACTGAATTATATTGTCTATCAATAATAAAGCTCCTAATAAATTGTTAACTATTGATATTAATAAAGCAATACATTTTATCACACTATGCGTGCCTGGGTATGCTCTTAGACTAATTCAGATAGCCAAAGAGAAGCTGAGAAAAACTGGAGAAACTGCAACATCTCTAGCTAGTCTTCCTGTAATAAACCTTTACTCTCCATCACCCATCATCACGACCCCTGATCAAAAAATGGGTTCTCTTTCCACCAAGGGTGACTATTAGGATCAGCTACATAATTTGTGGGACCCAGTGCAAAATGAGAAGGAGAGGTCCCTTGTTCAAAAATTAAGAATTTCGGCATTAAACCAAGTGCAGGATGCGTGTCCATGAAGCCAGCCCTGCTATCAGATCGTGTATTTGGCTAGAAAGTTGGTAAGAAAAGTAAAGCATTTCACTATTAAATGAGTAGCGAAGGAAATCAAAACATTTTACCCCAAAATCTATTTCTTTGACATATTTTGAGATGGTTGTTTAGACGGCCAGCCAACAGAGCTAATGCAAAGCTGTCCTTGGTGCGGGAGATTTGCATGTGTAGAGAATCTGCATAGATGTGGCCAGGCTTTATCGAGGCCCCTGGTCAGGATCTGGGAGAAATTAACTGAGAGTCTGACATCTTTAAAGGTGTGAAAGAAATATTCCCCGTCTATTCTCTCTGAGGGCTGCCGCCTGTGAGGTTTCATTGACATCTTCAGATCACTTTTGCTACCCAGGCCTCCTCTTCTCCATCTCTCACAACCTCTTTTACCACCGTAAACCTGTTTGGGGCCATGCGTTGAGCCGCCTTTCTTTCTGTAACCTCAAGATAATCTACAAGCTACTGTACCCCACTGGGGGGCTGGGGGTAATCACTCTATGTTAATATATTTGCATGCCTTTTCTCCAAGCAATCTGCCTTTGTCAGTTAATTTTTCACTCGAACCTTCAGGGGGCAAAGGGAAAGTTTCCCTTGGCCTCTATAGTAGCAAGTGTTTTTGTATGCGTTTGGGGGTAGAGGTGACAAAGAGATATTAGAGCTATATATATTGTAAAGTCTAGGACCTCGCCTCCCGTTCTCCCACTTTTCCTAAAGTTTTCAGCCTGTTGGACAAAAAGTACTTCCGTAGGGCCTGCCGGATAAAGCGTGGTCCACGGAACAGCAACAGCAGCCTCTGGGAGCTTCTCAGACATGCAGGACCTGCATCCCACCCCAGACCTGCGGGATCAAAATCTCATTTTAACGGGATCCCCGGGGGATTCTCGTGCACAGTACAGACTGTTACTGTCGAAGCAGCCACGGAAAACCTGTCCCCTGCTTCGTCTGGCTCTCGGGAGGTCACCTCTCTTCTTCCCCCTCACTTTTTATCCGGTTCTGGAGCCTCGAAACTCGAGTACCTGCCGAAATGCGCTCGCTCCGAGACCACGAGCCCCCACCTTCCCCGGCGTGCTCACCCCTGGCTCCGGGCCGCCTCTCCGTCCCTCCGCGCCCGGGGCCACCTGTTCGGGGCTGAGCCGGGTGGTGCGGCCCCAAGCCGTCCGGGACCCGGGTGCATTCGCGCTTCGCCAGTACCGCCGCTGCCGGGCCAGGCGCGGGGAGCTGGACTCCTGGGAGTTAGCGTCTCGCACACCGCCCGCGCGAGTCAGGCTCGTGGTTCCGTTTCCCGTGGGATGGGGAGAGTCCGGGTCCGTCCGAAGGTTTTGGAGACGCGAGTCTCCCCTCGGAGCCCCCTTTCCCACGGCGCGCGGGCTCCCCCAGTCGGGGAACCGGCCCCGGGCTGGGCGCTCCGCCTCCGCCTTTCAGGACGGTCCCGGGCCCGGGCTCTGAGCCGCAGGCGGGCGGAAGGCGCGTTCGTTCCGCCTGCCCGCCGCCCTCAGCGGCTAGACGCCGCGCCCGAGCCTCCCGCGCCGGTGGCCGGCTGAGCGGGTCTGGGTCTCAGGAGCCCAAGGGTCCAGACCCGTCCCTGCGCCTCGCGCTTACCTGCAGCTCGCGTCCTCTGGGCTGGCTGCTGGCGCCGTCCGGCCCGCCTTTTCCCCTCTCCTGGGCCGGGGCCCTCCTCCCCACGCCCGCAGCCTGGGCGCCGCCCCCGCCGCTCCCGGCCCGCTCGGCAGCCTGCCCTCCAGCTGCCCAGCGCGGCGTGGCGCGTCCGGCGCTCGCCGGCGGCGAGGCTGGGCGCGGAGGTGGGGAGCGGGCGGGGCGCAGAGGGCGGGGGAGCGAGTGGCGCAGCCGGCCCAGGCCCAGCGGGGAGCACGGGGCCGGGGGCTGGGGAGAAGCGGGAACGGCTAGCCCGGCCGCCCACCCCACAGCAGCCGGGGCCCCCGCGACGCTCCTGGGCTCTCGGCACTCCCAGACCCTCGGATGCCCGGCGTCCAGCCCAGGGCGCTCCTTCTTGGGGACCCCAACCTCCAGACTCAGCAGCTCACCTTTAGGGGTCTACCCAGTACCCACATGCCCGTTTCAGTGTCGGACGCTGTGATGGGTGGGAGCCCCGAGGGCGTCCCTCTGCCAGGATATTCCTGAATTCGGAGATCAGAAGTCAGACCACTTGAAAGGGGGATTTGGAGAGAGCAGCAAATGAGAAATGTCCCAGTAAAGGATTAGCTCGGTGGTTTTCTGGTGAAGGACTGAAAATACACCGGATACCCAGAAACCGGCATCTCCGGCGCTCTGCCTGCTGGGGGTCTAGGTGGAGGGGGTATATAAAGTGAGTTGTCCCTGGTCCTCTCTAGCTTTCTGTCTCAGCATCTCTCCTGCTGCATGGGCATGGAATAAAAGCTAGATCTGGATAGGACTTACAGATCCCTTAAGCAGTTTGTCGAAGTACCGTATTTTACAGTTGGGAAAATGGAGATTCAATTCTACAACACGAATTAGTTGTAGAGACCAGGGGAAAAAAATCAGAGCTCTGATTTCCCTCTCCCGCTTCCTTTACTGCGTGCCACCCGCCGCCTTTATAGTCGAATAACACCTGTATTTGCAAAATGCTTCATCATTTTAAAAGCTTCGTTCTCTTTTGTTAATACCTTCAGGAGAATATACCATTTTTTTTCTTTGCAACTAGAACAAAATTCTGGATTCCGAATTGCATTCATAGCCCTGAAGACGCGATGGTTATCAAGCACAGATCTTCAGGGCACATCCTGGCTGACTGCCATTTTAGACAGATGATGGGCGAGATGTATATTTTGCTTTGCAGGAGGGGTTGAATTTGTTTTGCAAACACCAATTTATTAACACTCACAACATTCTAACTGAATAAATGAATGGACAGTGTTTTCAGAGAGACTTTTAACTGGTTAGATTAAGGAAGAATAGTAGAAGTCGGGAGGCTCATCCAGGTTACATAAATTAAAAGTTTTGACGAAGGGAAAAATGGTGTATTTAATAAATACATTCAGCATTACTCCAAAGGGTTAAATGGTTCCATTTGAATGAACTTAACATGTATTTTTTAACTTACATATTTTTTCCTATTAACTTATTTTTATTTTACATCGACTGTGTATCTAAATAACCCTCATACACCACTAGTGGGAGTGTAAGTTGCTACAAGCATTTTGGAAAACTCTTTGGCAGAATCTATTAAAGCTGAATACAACTACCCTCTGACCAGCAATTCCCCTTCTGAGTGTATACACAACCACCATCAGTGTGTGTGTTTACCAAAGGATATGAACTAGAATATCATACCACTATATTTGCAATAGCCCAGATTGGAAATGACCCAGATGGTCCACCGACAGAATGGATTGCAGACACTGTAGTGGTATCATCACAGAACAGAATCCCAGACAGCAATGAGACTGCATGAACCACTGCTATGCTTAATATAGATGAACCTCTGAAACTATGTTGAGTGAAGACGTCAGGCACAAAAACGCAGACACTATGTAATTCTGTTTCTGTAAAGGATAAAACAGGCAAAACTAACCTATGCTGTTAGAAGTCAGGATAGCAGCCACTGGAGGGAACTTACAAGGAAGAATAAGAAAGGCTTACGGGTAATGTCTGGCTTTTTGATCTGGGTACAGTTTAAACAGATCTATGAGCACTTTTCTGTATGTATGTTTCACATCAATAACAAGTTAAAATATGTCTAGCTCATATTAACAGTTGCTTGAATTTCTAATGTTAAGAGTGATACCAGAGTAAGTATGATTTTCCTTTAAACAAACTTGCTGTTTAAAAAAGGACTTGAAGGCACTTTGGGAGGCTGGCATGGGAGGATGGCTTGAGCCCAGGAGTTCCAGACCAGCCTGAGCAACATAGTGAGACTCCATCTCTGTAAAAATAAAAAATAATAAAACATTAGGCAGGCATGGTGGCATGTGCCTATAGCCCAGCTGTTGATTATTGTGAATAAAGGCAATATAAATATTTACATACACCTTTTGTGTGAATTTAAACTTTTATTTCACTTAGGTAAATACCTAGAAGATTGCTATGCCGTATGGTAAGTTTAGCTTTATCAAAAACTGGTAGCCAGGCACAGTGGCTTGCCCCTGTAATTCCAGCTACTCAGGAGGCTGAGGCAGGAAAATGGCTTGAGCCCAGAAGTTGGAGGCTACCATGAGCTGTGATCATGCCACTGAACTTCAGCTTGGGTGACAGAGTGAGATCCTGTCTCTAAAAAAGAAAAATGAAAGAAAGAAAATAAATACGTCTAAAATTCATATTTTGCTGCACTTGCAGCCAAAGTTTTATTCTTCTTGACACACACTCTCAGATTCACATAACTCTGACATCAGGGCCTATGGAAGAGGAAAGAGGTTGGGATTAAGAAGGGGACCCCGGCCCTCCAGCCACAGGGTTTTCTGCCTTTTCTGAGAGAGGGAGCCCTGGTCGCATGCCTTCTACACGGGTACTATCTGGAGATATGAAGGAAGGCTGTGGCTGCTCACGATTTGCGGGTAAATATTTATCCAAAGCCTGTGGGCTGATGTCCCAGCAACTGAAGAGTGGGTGACTTTGGCTGTAGTCCCACAGGGTCTTTGAGTCAGTGATGGAGCTTGATCAGCAGGTATCAATCAGGCAGCAAACATGGCAGAGACAGAATAGAGACAAGACAAAAGTCCTTGTCACCTTGCCCTCCTCCCCCGGTAGGTCCCTTTAGTGTAGGCTCTCGGCAAAGGGAGGTGGCAGAGGAGGACAGCTCACCAGTGCTCAGGGCACAGCTCTCCTTAGAACTTCAAATGTAATTGACCTGTGGTCAAATAGTCTACAAATAGAGCACATGATGGTCTAAAACAGCTTCATTCTTTCCCAGGGGAAGCAGCACAAAGACAACATGGGGCTCAGGTACAAATCAAGACAGTGGGATGGGCTGGGCACAGTGGCTCACGCCTGTAATCCCAGCACTTTGGGAGACTGAGGCAAGAGGATCACTTGAGCCCAGGAGTTTGAGACCAGCCTGGCCAACATGGTGAAGCCTCGGCTATTCCAAAACAGTACAAAAATCAGCTGGCCGTGGTGGCGTGTGCCTGTCATCCCATCCACTCAGGAGGCTGAAGTGGGAGGATCACTTGAGCCCAGGAGGCTAAGGCTGCGGTGAGCCGGGATTGCACCACTGCACTCCAGCCTGGGTGACAGAGTGAGACCCTGTCTCAAAAAAAAAAAAAAAACAAAAACAAAACAAACAGTGGGATGGGATAAGGGTTTAGGATAATAGTTACAATCAACTAATACTGCTAGATCTTTACATACTTTATACTTGATTTCACAAAATCCTGGTGGCAACCCAGGGAGGACTGTACAGCTGAGGAAACCAAGGCATAGATAGGTGAAGTAGCTTTTCCTAAGGTCCACAGCTTAGAGCCAGGACTGGAGTAAGTCAGAGCATAACTCTCAAGCCCCTGCCTTCTTAACACCTCACACTTGGGTGTGAAAGGTGGCATGGTGGCATAGCAAAAGCACCAGGTAGACAATTAGGAAATGAGGGAGTTGGTGTTTACCAGTGTTGCCACTGACTAATGGGTATTGTCACCTAGACAGTCTGGGTCTCAGTTTCCCCATTTGTAAAATACATAGGAGATGACAAGGTCAATTGAAACTTCAGTGGTAATGCCAAGGTTTGGTTTGGGGAGCTTTAGGCCCCCCATAATCCCCATCGGCACTCCCATACCCCAAATAAAAGACATGTAATAAAAATAGTGTACTATGCAAACAAAACAAGAAAAGTCCCCTCGCCAACATGGTCCTCGCTTCCCACACACCCGTAGTCGGATTACCATGTCTGAATCTCTTCTTTACAAAAAGAAATTCTAGAGCAGCACTGCTCAGCAGTCTCTTCTGGCTTAAGTCATTCATTCATTCAACAAACATTTATTTTATGCATATGGTATCAGTGAGGATAGCCTAGGTTGTGCTGCAGTAACAACCCTCAAAATCTCAGTGGTTAGTGTAAACAAAGGGGTTTTGTTTGTTTTTGTTTTGAGATGGAGTCTCACTCTGTCACCCAGGCTGGAGTGCAGTGGCGCACTCTGCAACTTCTGCCTCCGGGTTCAACAATTCTCCTGCCTCAGCTTCTCGAGTAGCTGGGATGACAGGCATGCACCACCACACTTGGCTAATTTTTGTATTTTTAGTAGAGATGGGGGTTTCACCCTGTTGGCCAGGCTGGTCTTGAACTCCTGACCTCAAGTGATCTGCCCGCCTCGACCTCCCAAAGTGCAGGGATTTCAGGCATAAGCCACCGCGCCCGGCCACAAAGATTTTTTGTTTTTACTCACACTACATGTGCATTGTAGGTTAGAAGGGGGTGTCTAACTATTGCAGTCAATCAGGGATCCGGGATGACTGAGTACCCACCTTCTCAAACATTGCTGCTTGCTGAGCTAGAGGGAAAAGAGACCTCTGGACCACAAGCATTTACATGCTGTAGCCTAGAAATGGTGTACAACGCTTCTGCACCACACTTCAGCTGGAACTGTGCATGTAGTTGCACCCACACATAGACGGCCAGGAAATGCAGCCCTGCAAGGGCCTGTGAAGTGAAGAGCTGGGAATATTTGGTGAACAGCACTGACAACTACCACACCTATTGTGTGCCAGACCCAGGGCAGATGAAGATGGGCAAGACGCAGTCCCAGCCCTGTAGGGCCCCCACAATCAAACCAGAGAAGTCTCTGGTGATGCAATTCTACCCCCGTGGTGTAGGCTTTGGTGGATCTAGGTGAGAGACCAATCACTGCCAACTTGAGTGACGTCACTATGTGATACAGCATTTTTTTCTGGAACACGGTGTTAGTTGCAATGGTGGTGAACCTATTGCACAACAGACGAGATAAATAAATCACACACTCTCTCATGGGGGGCAAAAAGGCCCTCTCTTGGGAAAACACTGAATGAAGACAGTTGGACATGTCATTCTCTTCAATGAAAGTTACAAATGGCAGTTTAATGAAAAATGAAACCAGATCTTGTCCCCCACCAAGATGAGGATGGTTGAGACCAGCCCTTTCTGAGAATGTGTTCCAACTTGGGAAGAGCTGGTGGCCCTGTGCCAACACAAATAGTCTGAAAATCCAGAGGAAACTAAAGGCAGCACAGGCAATCTGCATGCTGGGATTAGTTTGTGAAACTCACCACCACCCTGCTTGGCCGGGTGAGTGAGCCCAGGGCTTGGGGTTTGGAGTAGGGAGTTGAGGGAGGAGGGCAAGCACAGGGGCTTTTTAGTAGTGACAAGAGACAACTCTCAGAGCCAGGTCACATCCAGCTCAGTCCAAATTTGAACAGCGATGGCCCTTTTTGTTTCTTGGAGAAACCCATGAACTCCTGGCCGAGCGATTTTAAACCGAATCTCTTGCTTTTACTGTCTCTGAAACCACAGAGCACGTTTCAGGAGAAAACTCTGGACAGACACATCCCTATAGCACCCTAGTTTGCCTTCTATATCCATTTTCCCCTTGAGGAAGATACTTTGAGACTATGCAAATATCCTGTTTCTCCCTCGACCTTCTCCCACTAAATTTAGCATCCATCGGTAGTTCATGCATGCAACAATTATTCCCGTGACGTTCTAAAGGTGATTTTCTATTTCCCTCATTCCTTCTATGTGAATTCATTGGAATTCGTCTATAGAGAAGAGCTGTACCTTCTCTCCCATTTCTTTCTTTATTCAATTACTTATTTATGTCAATATGGACTCATGGATAATGATTTTAGTCTTTGGGTTAGGATCCAATGTTGTTATTATTTACTTTATTGTCAGTGTCCCAGTTTAAGTCATTGTGAGCTCTTTCAGGCGGGCTCCTCTGTCTCCATCCTTCTTGAGCACTTTCTCACTTTCTGGCACCAGAATATGCTCCACGCTCATTTGTATACTACCCTATTTTTTTTGTTGTTTCACCTAAGAATATGCCTGACCTTAAACCCCCTTCCTTTTTTCTTCTTCTTCTTTTAGCCATTTTTCTTTTCTTTTTTTTTTTTTTTTTTGGAGTCTCACTCTTTTGCCCAGGTTGGAGTGCGACAGCGCCAACTCAGCTCACTGCAACCTCCGCCTTCTGGGTCCAGGTGCTTCTCCTGCCTCAGCCTCCTGAGTCGCTGGGACTACAGGCCGTGCCCCACCACACCTGGCTAATTTTTGTATTTTTAGTAGAGATGGGGTTTCACCATGTTGCCTAGGCTGGTTTCAAACTCCTGACCTCAGGTGATCTGCCCGCCTCAGCCACCCAAAGTGCTGGGATTATAGGCAAGAGCCACTGTGCCCAGCCTCCGTTTGTGTGTTTTTAACCAATTCTCCAATTAGGGGCCCACTGCATAAAGTAATGCTCCATTTTATTTGTATTAAGTTGCTTTTGTTGTAACAGTTGTGCTACCTGAATCTCGAGTTTTAGAATTTGGGGGAGAAATGCCTGTTAACAATTACATCCATCATCATATTCAAATATTTTTGCTATCCCCATTGGCCTCACACTTCCTTACTCTCATCTGTCGTTACAACACTTTTGGCTACAAGGATCAGAAACCACAAAGCCACTGGTTTAAATCATAAGGACATACATTGTTCAGGGAACAGGAAGACCAGAGGCATAGTGCAAAGATTCTGGCTCCTTTTTGCTATGGTTCTTTCAGCTCTGCCCTCGGCTTGGTTTTTCTCATGGTCATATGCTGGCAGTCAGTGGCAAAGAAGGCAACACAATACCTTGGACGTGTGCATCAAGAGGGGTAGGGCAAGGGGCAAGAGAGGGAGAAAACTCTAACTGTGGAATAAATAACTTTTTGGACCAAAGTAGGTCACATGACCACCTCTGGACCAATTACAGATGTCAGGGGAAGGCCAGAAATGGATTGGCTTGAGCTTGAGTTCATAAACCAATAATTGTCAAGGGGAATGTGATTACTGTGATCCGTGAAGACCAGTGGTTCTCCAACGTCAGGCTCATCAGAACCACCAGGAGGGCTTGTTAAGATACAGATTGCTGGGCTGGCCTCAGAGTTTCCCATTCAGTAGTCTTGGGTGATGTTTGAGAATTTATATACCTGATTGTACCTTCCTTTCCTCCTCCCTTCCTCCCTCCCTTCCTTCCTCCCTCCCTCAGTCTCTCCCTCTCTCTCTTCTTTCTTTCTTTCTTTCTTTCTCTCTTTCTTTTTTGAGACAGAGTTTCACTTTTGTCGCCCAGGCTGGATTGCAGTTGAGTGATCTCAGCTTACTGCAACCTCCGCCTCCCAGGTTCAAGCAATTCTTCTGCCTCAGCCTCCCGAGTAGCTAGGATTACAGACATGCGCCACCACGCCTGGCTAATTTTGTATTTTTAGTACAGATGGGGTTTCACCACGTTGGCCAGGCTGGTCTCGAACTCCTGAACTCAGGTGATCGGCCCACCTCAGCCTCCCAAGGTGCTGGGATTACAGGTGTGAGCCACCTCATCTGGCCTCATTTCGAACAAATTCCCAAGTGATGCTGATCTTGTTAGTCTGGGAACCACCCTTAGAGACCATACCATAGCAGTGGTCTACCCTGAACCCATTCCTCCCTGCACCCCACCTCCATGCAGCCCATGTGACTCAGGGTCCACTGACTACTTCTGCAGCTGGAGATGGGATCGGTGGACCCTGAGTCACATGGGCTGCATGGAGGTGGGGTGCAGGGAGGAATGGGTTCAGGGTAGACCACTACTATGGTATGAATGTGTCCCATAAAAAATGTTTATTTTGAAATATAATCACCAATGTGATAGTATTAGGGAGTGGGGCCTTTGGGAAGAGACTGGGTCACGAGGCCAGAGCCCTCATGAATGGGATTAGTGCCCTTCTAGAAGAGACCCGAGAGAACTAGTCATGTGAGGACACAGCTAGAAGGTGCCATCTATGAACCAGCAGGTCCTCGCTAGACACGGAATCTGCTGGCACCTTGATTATGAATTTCCCAGCCTCCAGAACTGCGAGCAATGAGTTTTTGTTGTTTATAAGAACCCAGTCTAAGGCATTGGTTAAAGCGGCCCCAACGGACTGAGACAACCATCCACTGACGTCCACTGGATTAGCACACCTCCAAGTTCAATGTGCACATGAACCACCTAGGAGTCTTGTTAAGATGCAGATTCTGTTTCAGTAGCCCTGGGGTGGGGCCTGGGATTCTGCATTTCTATCGAGCAATGCTGATGCTGCTGGTCCGGGGACCCCACTCTGATGGGAAAGATACTCCACTGCCCTTTCCCTTCTTCAAATCCTCCTCTGCTCTCTCATCTATTGATTCTGCAATGATCTGCCAATGCTGGGATGCCAGACAGCATCATATGTCCTTCCCTCCACTGAATTCCCAAAGCTGAATTCACCATCTGCACCATGCATTAAGCACAGATGACTCATGGCCTCGAATGATGGATTTAAGTCACGGTTTTCATCTTCAACTAGAATATAAGGGCCTCGAGAGCAAGTTCTGCTGCCTCATTTTTCCCCCTAAGTCTTCATTCCTGTATCTGGGTAGACTAGATGTATTTGTCAAATAAAGTTAGGCTACGCTGAAGTGACAACCCTGAAATTCAATGGCTTGACTCCACAAAGATCTATTTCTCCTTACATGAAGTCTGAGGCAGGACAGGATACCTCTCTCGACCTTAAAGGTAGGGCATCAGGAACATGTGCCCTCAAGATGGAAGAGAAGGGTGGGAGATGCACTGGGCTTTTAAATGCCTCAGTCTAGAAGTGACACATATCACTCCTGCTCATGATTGATTGGCCAGTCCTAAGCCTGCGGCCCCAATGTAACTGCAAGGGAGGCTGGGAAATGTAGGAAAGCATGTGGAATATTTGATACCAACTGTACCACGCCCGGCTAATTTTTTGTATGTTTTGTAGAGACGGGGTTTCGCCGTGTTGCCAAAGCTGGTCTTGAACTCCTGACCTCAAGCAATCCACCCGCCTCAGCCTCCAAAAGTGCTGGGATTACAGATGTGAGCCACCAAGCTTGGCCTAGTAGTTACTTCTTGATTGATAATTTGAGTCTCTTTCTCAGGGTCTTTCCTAGTTTCAATAGATCTTTCTTGAGAGTTCATGACCAAGACCACACTAGATTCCAGTAATGTCTTCCCTGACCAACTTTTTTATACTTTAAACTCCTTCCCTCACTACTACTGGCTGAATCACTGTTTCCCTGCTTAATTTTTCTCCACAGTGCTAATCACCAACTAACACACTTTACTTGTTTTGTTTATTGTCTCCCAAAAAGACAAGACAGGAGATAAGTTCCATGAGACCAAGGCTTATTTTTGTTTTTTCTTTTTTTTTTTTTTTTAAGACAGAGCCTTGCTCTGTAGCCCAGGCTGGAGTACAGTAGTGAAGTATTGGCTCATCGCAACCTCCGCTTCCCGGGTTCAAGTGATTCTCCTGCTTCAGCCTCCCTAGTAGCTGGGATTACAGGCACCTGCCACCATGCCTGGCTAATTTTTGTATGTTTAGTAGAGATGGGGTTTCACCATGTTGGCCAGGGGTCTTGAACTCCTGGCTTCAAGTGATCCACCTGCCTAGGCCTCCCAAAGTGCTGGGATTACAGGCATGAGCCACCACACCCGGCCTCTTTTTTTTTTTTTTTTTAAACGGAGTCTAGCTCTGTCGCCCAGGCTGGTGTGCAGTGGCGCAATCTTGGCTTATTGCAACCTCTGCCTCCTGGGTTCAAGCAATTCTCCTGCCTCAGACTCCCAAGCAGCTGGGACCACAAGTGCTTGTCACCATGCCCAGCTAATTTTAGTATTTTCAGTAGAGACGGGGTTTCACCATACTGGCCAGGATGGTCTCGATCTCCTGACCTCCTGATCTGCCCACCTCGGCCTCCCAAAGTGCTACGACTACAGGTGGGAGCCACTGCACCCAGCCTTTTTTTTTTTTTATAAACTATTTTTGTGGTTATTGTTTGTGTCCCCAGTACCTGGATCTGTGCCTAACACATAGTTGATATTCAATAATTATTAATGAATACATGGATCATGGATTTCTGTGAGAGGTGGTCATGCTTTTGTTTTGCTTTGTTTTTTAACAGTATCTTCCCGGATGGCATTGGCCAGCTCGAGTAGCTGTAGTCTATACTGACTATCAAAAGCTTGCACTCTCTAACGTTGGCGGTGCCAGCAACTTCTCTCGGTCTTTTGCTCTGCTCCTTCCTTTGCCCATCTGAACACTCAAGAGTAGAAGAAGAAACTAAAGAGAAAGCATCAGAAATGTTGGTGCCAAGCCTTTTCCTCTCTTAGGTTTGCCTCTGGATGGACCACGTCCCTGGGGCAGGCTGGGCAGATCATCGGAAAGCAGCCTACTAAATCGAGTTTCCAGGGCCACGCTGGGACACTGCTGCGCTTTCCCTCCACCTGAAAAAGAAAGTTCAAAACCACAAGTTACTCTCCAAGTCCCCAGGTTAGGTGCCCAGTTTCCCTCTGAGGAACTGCTGCCCTGGCAAGAACAATCAAATCCCTTTCTTGCAACTGGAAAGGTGAGGCTCTTAGGAATAATTTCAGCCCCTTGCCTTTTGTTTCACCCTCCTATTCCTCCACTCCACAAAGCGAAATATGATAGTTGCAGAATTTCTGTAGCTTTTCTAAGAAATTCCTCTTTGCTGGCACATAAAAAGGACTCTCTTGGATTTCTGCCATTGGCTGTGGAGCTTTAACACATTGTTGTTGGCTCAGCTGGGGAGCCAAGATGAGTAAAATATTCTCCAAACTCCTGTGGAAACACATAGCAAGTGTTTCCAACCATACTGTATTATTTGACCCAAAATATTTTTCCCCCCTCCTCTTTGCCAATCCATGTATGACTTCCCTCAAAACTCCAAGTGGCCCTCCTTCCCCAAACCCCACAGCTGTTGGATTGCTAAGAGGGTCTGGGGCCACACTAACTCGTTTTGTGACCTTCAGCAAGTTAACTCCCTTTTCTGGGCCTCTAGTTTCACGTCTCATGGAAAGGATGTATTAGAACAGTGCTTCTCAAACTTTAGAGCCAATCAAAATCATCTGGAGGGCATGTTCAAACTCATTGCTAGCCCTGCCTCCAGACTTCCTGATTCAGTCGTTTTGGGGAGGGACCCCAGGAGTTGCATCTCTAACAAGTTTCCAGGTGAGGCTGACACTGATAGTTCAGCAACCACACTTTGAGAGACATTGTGTAAGATGAACTCAGAGGTTCTTGTAGCTTATTCATTCCACGAGTCTAAGATCAGTCTGAGTCAGGGTTCTTTTGGTCGCAAGTGACAGAAACTTGACTCAAACTAGCTTAGGTAAGAAAGGGAATTTGGCTGGGTGCTGTGGCTCACACCAGTAATCCTAACACTTTGGGAGATCGAGGCAGGAGGATTGCTTGAGACCAAGAGTTTGAGGTCAGCCTGGGCAACACAGCAAGACCCTCTCTCTACAAAAAATAAAAAATTAGCTGGGCATGGTTATGCATGCCTGTGGTCCCAGCTACTCAGGAGGCTGAGGCAGAAGGATCACTGGAGCCCAGGAGTTGGAGGCTGCAGTTAGCTATGATCACACCACTGCACTTCAGCCTGGACGACAGAATGAGACTCTGTCTCAAGAAATGAACAAACGAACGAAAGAACAAAAGAAAGAAAGAGAAAAAGAAAGAAAGAAAGAGAAAAAGAAAAAAAGGGAATTTATAAGCTCACATGTCCGGGAAGGACAGAGGTGAAGTGGATTCTAGATACAGGAATTCAAATGATGTCATTGGATTCCTTTCTTTCTTTTTTTTTTTTTTTGAGACAGGGTCTGCTCCGTCGCCAGGTGCCAGGCTGGAGTGCAGCGGTACGATCTCAGCTCACGGCAACCTCCACTTCCCGGGTTCAAGCAATTCTTCTGCCTCAGCCTCCCGAGTAACTGGGACTACAGGCAGGCGCCACCACACCTAGCTAATTTTTGTATTTTTAGTAGAGACGGGGTTTCACCATGTTGGCCAGGATAGTCTCAATCTCTGCCTCGGCGTCCCAAAATGCTGGGATTACAGGTGTGAGCCACCGCGCCTGGCCTCTGGATTCCTTTCTTACTCTCTTTTCCTTTCTTCGTCTTCCTCTGCCTTCCCTCTGGCCTCCTACCTCTCAGCATCTGGTCCTCATCTTTTTCCACAAGGGTTTATATTGGTGCTGGTAGCAATCCTAGAGAAGAAAGAGAACTCCTGATCCGTGGTTCAGTGTATATTCATCCCAGAGACAGATGCTCCTTGGCCTGGCTTGAACCATCATAGAGTGAGGAGAATGGAGCATTATGATTGGCTAAGCCTAGGTCACACACCTCCTCTTGAAGTCAAGGAGTAGGACGTTACGATGGGGAGCTCTCTTTTTATATTATAACCTCTAAATCTGTCTTGTTCATTGCCATATTTTCAGGGTCAAGTGCCTAGAGCATAGCAGGTGCTTAACAAATATTTGTCGAATGAATGACTCAATCACTTCATGAATAGTGTAAACTTTTAGTGAATCCAGTGATCTTCAAAACTGGTGATCCTAGGCACTCTGGGAGTAGATGTGAAATTTCTTGAGATTTTCACATTTTTTTTTGAGACAGAGTCTCACACTGTCATCCAGGCTGTAGGGCAGTGGTGTGATCTCTGCTCAGTGCAATCTCCGCCTCCTGGGTTCAAGCGATTCCCCTGCCTCAGCCTCCCGAGTAGCTGGGACTACAGGTGTGCGCCACCACGCCCAGCTAATTTTTTTGTAGTTTTAGTAGAGACGGGGTTTCACCATGTTGGCCAGGATGGTCTCAATCTCCTGACCTTGTGATCCACCCGCCTCAGTCTCCCAAAGTGCTGGGATTACAGGCGTGAGCCACTGCGCCCGGCTCAAGATTTTCACAATTTTTTTCTGCACCCAATGAAAGTACAGTTTATTATTCTTTTCTTTTTTTCACAATGAACTGTTGACACTTAGATCCCATCCTCAGAGAATCGGATTGATATGGTGGAGGCATGCGTACTTTTAAAAACTCTCTAGGTGAATCTAAGGCGCCGCCAGAGTTGAGAACCACTAGCTAGATAATTCTAATTTTAAAATGTAGACAAAGTCATCATGGCAGCCCGACTGCTGGGGCAAATTACTTTATCTCCTTAGTGCTTGGTTTTCTTCTCTGTAAAATGGAGATATTAATTGTACATAGGGTTATTGTGAGGCTGAAATGAGATGATCCAACTAAAACCTTGCCATTCAAAGTGTGGTTCATAACACAGTGGTATCTGCATATAATAAGTGCCTGTTAGATATGCAAAACCTAACTGGGCATTGTGGCTTACACCTGTAGTCCCAGCACTTTGGGAGGCTGATGGAGGAGAATCACTTGAGCTCAGAAGTTTGAGACCAGCCTAGGCAACATAGCGAGACCCTGCCTCCCCATCTTTACAAAAAGAAAAATTTAAAATTTAGCTGGGCATGGGCGTGCACATCTGTAGTCCCAGTTACTCAAGAGGCTGAAGGGGAAGGATCACTTGAGCCTGAGAGGTGGAGGCTTCAGTGAGCCGTTATCAAGTCACTACATTCCAGCCGGGGCAACGGAGAGAGACTCTGTCTCAAAAAAACAAAAACAAAAACAAAAAACGCAGAACCCAAACCTGAGACAAGAATTTGACTGTAAGTAGTTACAGCTAATGAGTGCATAAACAAAATATGATAGATACATATAATAAAATATTATGTGGCCATAAAAAGGAATGAAAGGGATTAAAAAGGTGATCAAAAGTGTAGCACCCGACACAGGTGCTTCCTTTTAGGTTATTTCTATAGGACAGCAAAACATCTGTCAGTTACCAAACTTGATCCAATCTAAGAGAGCTGATAATGGCTGCTGATATCCACACCTCCGAGGACAGGAGCCTCAATATGTGAATGAATGAAGAAGGTCACCAGCAAAGACCCTCCCCACTCCTTTGCCCGCCTCTGTGAGGGCAGAAGTCCCTTTGGGATTTGCCCATGCAAGTTACAGATATTTCCTTGTCTTTAGTGAAGAGAATGATAATGCCTGGCCTTCTGGCTTCTTGCTAGCTCGAGTGTGGTTTTGGAACCAGGATTGACATCATCACCTGGGAGCTTGTTTGAAGAGCAGAATCTGAGGCCCTCACTCCAGACCTTCTGCATCAGAATTGGGATTTGGATGAGATTCCCAAGTGATTTGTATGCACATTAAAATTTAAGAAACACTGTTCTAGATGCTTTTACACAATATTGTCCTAGTTTGTATTCTTAAAAATTGATTTAGGAGAGGAGAGTATTGACATCTTCTCCTGAATTTTTCTCCCCTCAAAATGAATTTTTAGAACCCCAAAGCTTTAATGTTTTTCATTTGCCTTCATTTTTGGGAAATGCTTTTCCCTACATTATCCCCCTTGATTTACTCATTTTTAGTCATACATTTTATTCATCATTCCACAAAGTGATTCTTTGAAATAAGAGGACGACGTAAGACTGTTCCTCAGAGCCCCCCCAGACTACGTGAAAAACCATCACACCCCTTATGAGACAATTAACTTCTCATTGTCAATGTGAAGCTGTGTCCTCAAGGATGGCTTTTGCATACAAAAATATTATTCACAGGCTAAGTTGTTCTTGGAAATACCATAATATTCAATTCAAATGCAACTAACAAACTTTAAAACTGAAATCCTTAAATGTTTAAGTTCAACTTATAAATACTATTGTTTTCTTTATCAATACAATTGTATTTTATCAATCATTTTACAGGTACTTTCATAATTCTCTTAAATCATTTATATCAAATTTATACCTATATTTTATTGTCTGTGCAGGTACATTGTTCCCTAACAAACAACTTTCTTAAGAATGTCACTGATTCTAATATATCTAATATATTAAACTTCTAAATAGGTTCTTTCAAATGTCCTAATACTGTTGACAAGCATGATAAACTGGTCGTCACAAGCCTAAATCAATTAATTACCCACATACACACTTTAACTACAAGTACAAGGTTAACCTGTTAGATAATCAAATAATCAAAATTATCCTGGACACTGCAAGTAAATATACACAGAGAATTCCCACATGTAACACGAAAATATGAATACTATAGGTTTGGCATATGTCTTTATCTCTGTAGTGAACTGTAGTTCTTCTTAGGGTTAAATCAGTGGTTCTCAAGAGAGGGCGATTTTTGCCTTTCAGGGCATGTTTAACAATGTCCAGAGACATTTTTGTTTGTTGTCCTATCTCAGGGACTGAAACACTCAAATGCCTCCCATTGGATTTTTTTTTTTTTTTTTTTTTTTTTTTTGAGATGGAGTCCTGCTCTGTCACCCAGGCTGGAGTGCAGTGGTACGATCTCGGCTCACTGCAACCTCTGCCTCCCAGCTTCCAGCAATTCTTTTGCCTCAGCCTCCTGAGTAGCTGGGAATACAGGCGCCCACCACAACGCCCAGCTAATTTTTTTTATTTTTAGTGGAGATGGGTTTCGCCATGTTGGCCAGGCTGGTCTAGAATCCCTGATCTCAAGTTATCCACCTGCCTCGGTCTCCCAAAGTGCTGGGATTACAGGCATGAGCCACTGCGCCTGGCCTTCCCATTGGATTCAGGTTTTTTCTGTCTAGATGTTCAAGTTCTAAAGTCATTCTAATGCCAGTTATAGTAAGGAACATATATATTTATTTAAATAAGTTAGTAAAATTATGCTATAATAAAGTATTTAATAAATTTATACATAATATATAATACATGATATACAGTGCATATATATTGTATGTATTAATATATAAATAGTGCCAAGCACTGATGTTTTATTTTACATTTATTAGTGCTCTAGACATAAGAACTATGGCTTAAACTGCTAATAGACTCTTGCAAATCCTTCTCATTGATCAAGATTATCTATTCATTCATTCAGCAAGTATTTATTATGTATTAACTGTCAGATACTGCGGAGGTGCTGGGGATGGGGCGGTAACCAGGATATACATATTCTCCACTCTCATTGACATTACACTCCCACTCTAAGGTTGTTTTTAGGATTAAATGAGATTATATATATATATATATATATATATATATATATTTAGACAGAGTCTTATTCTGTCACACAGGCTGGAGTGCAGTGGCACGATCTTGGTTCACTATGACCTCTGTCTCCTGGGTTCAAGCGATTCTCCTGCCTTAGTCTCCTGAGGAGCTGAGATTACAGGCACGTGCCACCACGCCTGGCTAATTTTTTGTATTTTTAGTAGAGATGGGGTTTCATCATGTTGCCCACGCTGGTCTTGAACTCTTGACCTCAGGTGATCCGCCCACCTCGGCCTCCCAAAATGTTTGGATGACAGATGTAAGCCACTGCGCCTGGCCAGCCCTTTATACTTTATAAATCAACTTGCGAATTCCAAAGACTCAGGCACATATAAGCTATCGTGGCTTCAAGTGGGAAGCCTTTGCATCTCCGGAGTGTAGAGCCATCTCAGGGTTGAAGTCTATAAAGTTACAATTCTTTCTTCTTTATGACAAGTATCACAAAAGAACTTGGTTGCACTGCTCTTGAGTGTGGCTGCATTGGGTAGACAGAGCCAGTAAAGGAGGCTCTGCCATCTACAGCCTGTAGTTCTCCAGGTTGCCCTGGGGTCCAACATCTAGCTGTTAGACAGGTGGGGGGGGGTGGGGAGGGGGAGGGAGAGAGGAATGTGGATGGGTAGCTGTTATGGGTCACACCTGGGTGGTACATGTCATTTTCACTTGCATTTCATTGGCAAGGCTAGAGCTCAATCATATGTGGCTATACCTAACTGCAGGAAGGCTGGGAAATGCAGTCCACCTAGGTGCCCAGGAGGAAGAGGATCCAGTTTTCATGACCAGCTAGCCACTCTCTAATGCACCTGCTAACACATGATTAACTATGGTGACAGGATTATATCAAAACCCTGGACTATGCATTTTGAATCTTAATAGTTGGTTCATTTTATACTCCAAAGCTTAAGACTTACCTTTAAAGGGAAAGGTAAAATATCTTATTAGTTAATTCCCTAGGGCAATTCTCTTTACCTCTTAGCGTCAGAGTTTTTTCATCCATAAAAGAGGGTATTGAAATAATAAAGATTAAAGCATAAAGTAATAAAACAGAAAATATAAAAACAATAGAGAAAAATCAATAAAATCAAAAGTTGTCTCTTCAACAAGATCTACAAAGTTCTTTGGCAAACCTTTAGCTATACTGACCAAGAAAAGAGAGAAGACTCGAATTACTAAATCAGAAATGGAACGAAGGGGCCATTATTACAGACTCAAGAAGAAATCAAAAATGTGAGTAGACCTGTAACAATTAAAGAGACTGAATAATCCATCAAAACAACTTCCCTCAAAGAAAAGGCCAGGCCCAGATAGCTTCACTGCTGAATTCTACCAAATATTTAAAGAAGTAATACCAATTCTTCACAAACTCTTCCAAAGAAACAAAAAAGGAGGGTACACTTCCCAACTCATTCTATAAGGCCAGTATTACCCTGATAACAAAACTAGACTAAGCTATCATAAGGAAAGAAAACCACGGATCAGTATCTCTCCCAAATATAGATGCAAAAATCCACAACAAAATACTAGCAAAACTAATCCAGCAACATATTAAAAGGATTATACACGATTTATCCCGGAAATGTAAAGTTTGTTTAACATGCAAAAATAAATTACTGTGATATGTTATATTCATAAAATAAAAAGGTCAGGCATGGTGGCTCACACCTGTAATCCCAGCACTTTGGGAGACCGAGGCAGGAGGATTACCTGAGGTCAGGAGTTCAAGATCAGCCTGGCCAAAATGCCAAAACACCATCTCTACTAAAAATACAAAGATTAGCCAGGCGTGGTGGTGCAAACCTGTAATCCCAGCTACTTGGGAGGCTGAGGCAGAAGAATTGCTTGAACCCGGGAGGTGAGGTTGCAGTGACCCGAGATCACACCAGTGCACTCCAGCCTGGGCGACAGAGCAAGACTCTGTCTCAAAAATAAAAATAAAAATAAAAGATAAAAACCACATGATCATCTCAATAAATGCAGAAAAAGCATTTGATTAAATGCTTTCACAATAACAATACTCAAATTCTTTCGAGATAAAAATACTCGGCAAATTAGGACTAGAATGGAACTTTCTCAACCTGATTTTTAAAAAATACTATGAAAAACCAATAGATAACATCATACTTAATGGTGAAAGACTGAATGGTTTCCCCATTCCCCAGGAATGAGACAAGAATGTCTGCCTTTTATTTTTTTGAGACGGGGTCTCACTCTGTCACCCAGGCTGGAGTGCAGTGGCACCATCTTGGCTCACTGCAACCTCCGCTTTGTGGGTTCAAGCAAATCTCTTGCCTTAGCCTCCTGAGTAGCTGGGATTACAGGTACCCACCACCACACCCAGCTAAATTTTGTAATTTTTTAATTTTTCGGTAGAGACAGGGTTTTCACCATGTTGACCAGGCTGGTGTCTGCTCTCGATACTTCAATTCAACATTGTCCTGGAGGCTCTAGCCAAGAACATTAGGCAAGAAAAAGAAATAAAATGCAGCCAGGTCAGAAAGAAAGAAGCAAAATTATCTCTAATCACAGATAATATGAGCTTGTATATAGAAAATCCCAAGAAATCCAGTAAGAAACCACTAGAACTAACACACAAGTTCAGAAAATTTGAGGATAAAAGATCAATGTACAAAAATAAATTATATTTCTATATACTTGCAGTGAACAATCAGAAAATGAAATTAGTAAAGTAATTCCATTTACTATAGCATCAAAGAAAATAAAACACTCAGGAATAAAATTAAAGAAAGAAATGTAAAACTCATACTCTGAAAACTATAAAACATTGTTGAAAGATCTAAATAAATAGACAGACAACCATGTTCATGGATTGGGAAAATTAATATTGTTAAGATGGTAATCATCCCCAAGTTGACCTACAGATTCAATGCAATCTCTATCATAGTCTAGACTGGCTTTTTGATAGAAATTGACAAGCTGATCTGAAGATTCATATGGGAATGCAAGGGATCCAGAAGAGCCAAAACAATCTTGAAAAAGAAGAACAAATTTAGACTCAAACTTACTAGTTTCAAAACTTACTACAAAGCTATGTTAATCAACACAGTATAGTATTAGCATAAGGACAGACATATAGATCAATGCAATACAAGAGTCCAAAATAAACTCTTATATTTATAGCCAATTGATTTTCAACAAAGTTGCCAAAACAATTCAATAGGGCAAGAATCGTCTTTTTCAACAAATGGTCCTGGGACAACTGGATATCCACATGCAAGAATTAAATTGGATCCCTACTTTATACCATATACAAAAATTAACTCAAAGTGGATGAAAGACCTAAATACTAGATTAAAATTATAAAACTCTTGGAAGAAAACATATGCCTAAACCTTTCTGGACTTGGATTAGGCAATGGTTTCTTGAATATGATATCAAAAGCAGAAAAAACATTACAAAAAGATAAATTGGACTTTATCAAAATTAAAACTATTGTGCTTCAAAGACAAGCATCAAGAAAATGAAAAGGCAGCCCACAAAATGAAAGACAATATTTGCAAACCATATATCTGAGGAAAAGGGACATGTATCTAGAAAAGACAACACATTCTTACAACTTAATAGTAAAAAGATAAAAAGACAACCTAATTTTAAAATGGGCAAAGGATCTGAATAGGTGACATCTATCCAAAGAAGAAAATGGACAATAAGCACGTGAAAAGTTATTCATGATCATTAGCCATCAAGGAAATGTAAATCAAAACTGCAATGAGATGCCACTTCACACCCACTACTATGGCTATAGTTAAAAGGAGAGATAATAACAAGTGTTGGTGAAGATATGGAGAAAGTAAAACCCTCATACACTGCTGGAGGGAATGTAAAATGATGCAGCTGTTTCGGAAAACACTCTAGCAATTCTCCAAAAGGTTACAGATAGAATTACCGTATGATCCAGCAATTCTACTCTTTGGTATATTCCCAAGAGAAATGAAAACGTATGTCCACCCAAAAACTTGCACATAAATGTTCATAGCAGCATTATTTATAATAGCCAAAAAGTAGAAACACCCCAAATTTCTATCAACTAATGAATGGATAAAAAAAATGATACATCCAAGGCCAGGTGCAGTGGCTCACACCTGCAATCCCAGCACTTTGGCAGGCCAGGGTGGGAGGATCACTTGAGCTCAGGAGTTCAAGACCAGCCTGGGCAACATAGTGAGACCTCTTCTTTACCAAAATGCAAAAAAACAAGTAGCCCTACATGGTGGCACATGCCTATAGTCCCAGCTACTTGGGGGGCTGGAGGTGGGAAGATTGCTTGAGCCTAGGAAGTTGAAGCTTTGGTGAGCCCTGATCATGCCGCTGCACTCCAGCCTGGGTATGCAGTGAGACCCTGTCTCAAAAAAAATGATATATCCATACAATAAATATTATTTGGCCATAAAAAGAAATGAAGGCAATTTTTTAAAAAGGCAATCAAAATTGTAAAGCCAGAAATGAAGAAAATAAAAGAATTCATTATGCTTTCATTAAAAAAAAAAAAGAAATTATAAAGCCCTACAAAGGTGCTTATTTTTAGGTTATTTCTATAGGATGGCAAAACATCTGTCAGTTGTGTGGTGTGTGTATTTATTTATATACAATCTGCATTTAGTCCATATGTTCAAATGATCGCACATCAAAACTCCAAAAGTTTTGGGAGAGTCTGCTTCAAATAATATATTATGTGATAAATAACTTTCAGATTTGCTTCAGTATTGTAAAAGACAAATGATTTTTGAAGTTTCCATGTCTTCCTAGGGGGAAAAAGTACTAAAATAGAAGAGAGAGTAGGAAAATAAATAAAGAGATAGATGGGGATAGAAATCTTTCCACATTCCATACTTTGGCCTTTTCTTTTCCATTCTTTTAGTACTTTTAGAACCAATATTTCATTTTCACTCCTTTTCTCCTGCTTAAATGCTGCCTTCATCTTTGTTCTCTCTTTTATTAACTATCTTTGCATCGACCTATGTACCAGGATGAATGAAATGTATTCATACAAAGATGGGCAGATGGAATTCATTTGCTGTCTGGCACAGTTGGTGAGGGGAGGGGTTAGGGCCAGCCCAAAACTGTGATATAACAAAATATTTCTTTGTCTCTTTGAATACTTCCCTATCAAGCTGTCCCTCAGGACATTTATGCATTGATTCAACATTCACTTACCCACTGGGTACCAGGTACCGTGCTAGGTTCTGGGAACATAAAATGAGTGAGATTTCTTTCCAGACCTCAAGGAACTCATAGTTTAGTGCAATGTTTCTCAACCTTTTTTCATTATTGTCCCCCTAAGGAGCCTCTTTAGACCTTTTGTACCCTAATCAATCCCCACCCCCCATGAAATTTTAAATCCATGGATAGGCTGTGTATCTGTTTTTATATTTGTGGCCCTTTGGAGGGCCACCAACCATTGTCACATCTAAGATTTTTGGACCTCCCCTCCCAGGAACCAAGTTTTGCCCTCTTGGGGGCCACATTGATTCCACCAAGGATACATGATTTAGTGGGGGAGAATGATGTAAACAAGATGACAAAATGATGTAATATCATCAAGGCAGAGCAAAATGCATCAGATCTCGAAGAAAGACCTTATATCCAAAGCTACTTGGGTGTCAAGAGTCTCAGCTGGGGGCTTCTAGAAATAGAAAAATCAATACAACAAGGTCTCTACCTCCAAAGCATTTTCTAAAGAGCAATTCTTCCTTCTTCCTTTGTTCCTTCCTCTATCTCTTCCTCCTTCCCTCCACAAATTCTTGAGTAACTAGTAAGTGTCGAGCACTGAATACCTTCTCAAACCTTCCTTCCCTAGTCTAGTTTTGCTTTCTGATTTTTTTTTTTTTTTTTTTTTTTAGAGACAGAGTCTCACTCTGTTACCCAGGCTGGCAGTGCAGTGGCAGGATCTAGGCTCACTGCAACCTCCACCTCCTGGGTTCAAGCCATTCTCCTGCCTCAGCCTCCTGAGTAGCTGGGATTACAGGCACATGCCACCACACCCGGCTAATTTTTGGTAGAGATGGGGTTTCACCATGTTGGTCAGGCTGGTCTCGAACTCCTGACCTCATAATCCACCCGCCTCAGCCGCCCAAAGTGCTGGGATTACAGGTGTGAGCCACGGCACCCGAGCTTTTGCTTCCTTTTTTTTCTACTTTTTTCAGATCCCAGTGCTTTTCTACTTTCTCTTAATTTATTCAGGTCCCTTATCTCCACTAATGCGTAAATGACTAAGGAAAGTTGAAAATACTACCTTTCTGTGGTCAAGACAATTCATTATCTTACATTCTTAGGTACAGAATCTTAGTTTTAGTCTAGAGTGCAATGGAACCAGTGACAAGACTACATTACCCAATGTACCTTGCAGCTAGGGTTGACAGATGCAGTGTAAAGAGAAGTGGTTGGATAGAATGTTCAGGAAGCCTCTTTAAAAGGGGATAGAAGCCGGCATGTGCCTTTTGTCTCTTCCTCTTAATGTTTCCTGCCGGCGGGAATATATATGTGACAGCTTGAGCTCCAGCAGCCATCTTGGAACTCTGAGTGGAACTTGGAGGTGGAATGTACATACTTAGAATTATAAAGCAAAAAGACTAAGAGGGCTTGGATTCTTGATGACCACGGGATTTCCCTTCTAACATTGGATTGCACACTTCTGTATTTACTGTACATGAGGGAAAAATCAACTCTTAAGGGTTTAAGCCGCTGCTATTTTGGATTTTTTGTTTCATGCCACCAAATCCAAGACTAATACCTTCCAGTGGTGGTATCTGCATTTCAACAGGCATTGAAAGTTTAACCTAAAAAATGAAGCTCTGTCCCCAAGTTTCAGGCAGAAACCAGCAGCAGGATTTTGAGATCTTAGATCTTCTTTGGGATTTTGAGATCCTTGTTGGGATGCATCTCTAATATCTATAAAAATAAGAGCTGTATTTTGTAATTACCTTCTACTTGAGCAACTCTGCAATGTTAATCAATCTATAAAATAACATTAAAATGCTACTTTTTAATGGAATTATTAATTTAAGTGTTAATTATTCATTTAAATGAGTTAAGTGCAAAAAACGCTTTAAAATAAGTATGTAGGGCCAAGCATGGTGGCTCATGCCTGTGATCCCCAGTGTTTTGGGAGGCTGAGGCGGGAGGATCACTTGAGCCCAGGAGTTCGAGACCAGCCTAGGCAACACAGCAAGACTTTGTTTCTACAAAAGAAAAAAATTAGCCTGGTGTAGTGGCATGCGCCTGCAGTCCCAGCTGCTCAAGAGCCTGAGGTGAGAGGATCACTTCAGCTCAAGATTTGGAGGCTATAGTGAGCTATGATAGTGCCACTGCACTCCCGTCTGTGCAACAGAGCAAGACCCTGTCTCAAAAAAAAAAAAAAAAAAAAAAAAAAAGAGAGAAAAGTATATAAACGTTTAACTACTAAGTTGATTGCTTTTAATGAGGTATTTGAAATACCTCTTCAAAAGCATAAATCAGACTTACGTTTGGGCACTCTTATAACCTGTGGTTTTTGTTTGTTTCCTGGGTCTGTGCTGAGGAAACAAAAATCTACAATTGGACTTTGATAAGCCGAAATTATCTTAACATACACATGCCCATGGTAGAATGTGACTCAGGTGGTGAGTTGGTGCTTAGAGCAATGTAGCACTAACAAGAAGCTATCTCTGCTTAGTCACATCACTGTTAAAAAAGTTCAATCCTATCTACTTGGAAATGGCATGTAAGAATTCCAGTGGCCAAGAAAACATGAATCATGAAGGTTGGGGAAAGAAAAATTGGATTATGCTAATGTGATATTGAAAATCTATTATGTGTGTGGTTGTCTTACACATTATTTGATACCAACTTATGTCTAGGGATTTAGATCCTAGGACAAGTATTTAAATGTATTTCTCATTTTTATTTTATTTTATTTATTTATTTTTTTGAGACAGAGTCTCACTCTGTTGCCAGGTGCCAGGCTGGAGTGCAGTGGTGCAATCTCAGCTCACTGCAACCTCCGCCTCCTGGGTTCAAGCAATTCTCCTGCCTCAGCCTCCTGAGTATCTGGGACTACAGGCGCACGCCACCACACCCAGCTAATTTTTGTATTTTTAGTAGAGACGGGGTTTCACCATGTTGGCCAGGATGGTCTCAATCTCTTGACCTCATGATCTGCCCACCTCGGCCTCCCAAAGTGCT
>CAUYLG010068143.1:0-37812 GCA_963573385.1 Cacajao melanocephalus
AAAAAAAAAAAAAAAAAAAAAGAAAAGAAAAGAAAAGAAAAAAATCTGCTGAACCTACACAGAGTTTCAGAAGAATCAAAGCACCTTATGTAGTTCCTGAAATCAAATTTTAAGGACCAAAATCTTTTGATAAGTTTCAAAGCATTTAATAACTGCTAGAGGCTAAAAGGAAGACCAGGACCAGCACAGCCAGTGATTCTAACACACAACCAAAATCAAGGTGAAATGCTCATTTAAAAGAAAAAAAGCTAAAAGATTTTATCTTGAGCTCGGTCCCCAGTCACCAATTTCCAATTTGGTTTTAAAATTTAAATAAAAAAACAAAAAACAAAAAACCTGCTTACCTGAACCCTCAAGTTGTTGAGACTTAGCATGCACTATTCCCACACCAAGGAGTAATCAACAAAACTGATAAAAACTCTTTGCAGAAAGATCAATGGAAAGCCATCTCCAAGAGGAGAAATTGGATCATCATCAAACAAGCGAACGAGAAGGATATCCACCAGCACAAGGCAGTGTCTAGGAAAGCCAAGGGGATAAAGGCCAAGGAAGCAAGATCAGTCTGGGCCTGCAGACAAAGAAAAAGAAGAGATGAAAAACAGATGTCTAGAGAGGCACAGAGAAGAAACCACCACATGATTTTGCATTTACAGAATCACTGGAATGTTTTTGCATTGAACTGAAAGAAAATAAAAAGAATACTTAGCAGCTAATTATTCTTCCCTTCTTATAAACCATCACATAGACTATACAGCTATAAGCATTTCACATGAATTGTCAGTTACAATCTCAAAACAATGAAACATATTGCTAACTATCATAGAGTTTTTCATATATAAAGATCCATGTTAAGAAGTGACTATACTCCACAAAAGTTTTAATGTTTATAAGCCCCATCCTAATCCATCATTTCCTATTATTGTGGTTTTACCTACAAGTCTGAAAAGACTTTTCTCATATTTAAAAAAAATTACTGCATCATATATAAAGAATTACTAATTTCCAAAATTGTAATATAATAAGAGCTCACCCCAAAATAAAATGTAAGGCAATTATCTGTCTGAAAAACTATGCTGCATGTTTCCAGAAGTTTATATAAAAGATGCTTTTTATATAACCCTAATTACCCAATCAATAAGCATTATTGAAAGGATATCCATAAAATAACACAGGCATCAATTGCTGAGAGGGCCAGGTTTACTATCAGAATCAAGGAATCAGAAAAATTCTATAGCAGCAGCAGAAGAAAGAAAATGAAATTGACAGAAGGTTAAAGTTGCTAAAAGTCTAAGAAAATTACATACAGAGGACAGTGTGATTTGAAAAGCAAATTTGCATCCACAAAGTGTTTTATTTAAGAGGCAATTTATTGCAAAACATGTTGAGCCCAGTTTTCTTGTGGGCAAAGCCAAGTTTATAGCATTTACAATCTTGAATCTAATAGGTTACTGTGGAGTCTGATTTATTTTTTTAAATAAGAAAATAATTGAAATGGCCTAGAGAAGCCTACTTCTTCTTCACATTAATCCAGTGCTAACAGAAATTTCTTTTCTTCTCTTTTTTAAGGAAGAGGTATCACTCTGTTGCCAGAGTGTAATGGCATAATCATGGCTCACTGTAGCCTGAGCTCAATGAATTCTTCCACCTGAGCCTCCCAAGTAGCTAGGACTACAGGTGCACACCACTGCTCCCAGACATAAATTTCTTTATCACTTAGATATCAGTGCTTTGGTTTCCTTCCGTGGCAAAGGGAATAATTATACAATTCTCAAAAATGGTGTGAAACTTCACTAGCTGCCTTTTAAAGAAGTTTTGAAACTCAAATGTCAACTAATCAACAAGTTACTTTAGATTAGATTAACTAGTAAGTGCATGACTCCAAAGTCTGCCACTTATACAAGAATTCCAGTCTGTAATCCAACAATTAGAGAAAGAAGAAAAACAAAACGCAAGTCCACTGCTTAAGAGGAAGAACTAAAATGATTACCCATCTGGAGACAGGTGGAAAAGCATTCATTCCAGACACACATTAAATTTACGGAGCTCTAACAGGCATATCAAAAAGGAAACATGAACTATACATACATTTTGAAAATCAGATCCCAAAAGTGACTTACAGCAAACAGTAAAGAAGCCCACAGACATTTCCGATTCACACTGTCAAGATGTAAACAATACAACTGAAGTGACCACAGAAAATGAGATTAAGCAGTACTAACCCCAGTAACTCTGAGGACCCCTTCCATGCCAGAGAACAAAAGATAGAGGGCTCCTGCTACTACAACCTTATGAAGAGTGACTCCAAGGCGTGGCCTAAAGAGGAAGCAAAGAGATACTTGAGTCCATATGTAACAAAGCCCAAAACAAGTTAAGTAACAGGAACTCGTGTTAATTAATACAGGCCAATAATTTAAAGCAATAAAGAATATGCTCTTGATTCACCTAAGATCTTAAGATTATATGGTCTTAAAACAAGATAGGGAACACTATAACTTAAGATCTGGTGCCCAGTTACATTTAAAAAAAACTTTACTTAGAGAATTTTGAAACATATTCACAAGTAGTATAATGCGCCCTTATAAACCTTTCACCGAGGCCCAAAAACTATCAACCTGTGACCAACTCTGTCCGATGCATACCTCTTCCAGTTTCCACCCTTTCATATTCTCTTGATGCAAATCCTAGACAGCATTATCTTTGACATATTTCACTATGTGTTTTTAATAAATGAGGACTTTATTTTTCTTTGGTATTTCAATGGCTACAAAAGAACCTTTCTTTTTTTTTCCCCCTAAAGAAACAGGGTCTCACTCTGTCGCCCAGGCTAAGTGCAGTGGCCCAGTCACAGCTCACTGCAGACTTAAACTCCTGGGCTCAAGCGACTCCCGCTTCAGCCTCCTGAGTATCTGCTGACTACAGGCATGTCCCACTATACCAGGCTATTTTTTTTTAATGTTTTGTAGAGACAGGGTCTCACTATGTTGTCCAGGCTGGTCTAGAACTCCTAGGCTCAAGCAATCCTCTTGCCTTGGCCTCCCCAAGGGCAGGGATTACAAGCATGAGCCACTGTGCCCAATCCACAAAAGAAACTTTTAAAAAACATACCCAAAATACCACTATCAAATCTAAACACTCTAACAATTCCTTAATATAATCAAATATCCTATTGTAGTTCATTAAGTAATGTATTTGCAAGCTCAAAACCTAACATTTGAAAAGTCTTCTGAGCAACTTCTGTTTGAAGGAGAAAAAGCCTTAGAACCTTGAGATTCAAAATCCTACACAACCAGAATTCACATTTTAACAAAATCCTTAGGTGATTTCTTAGTGTAGTTTAAGATGGGCTGCCTTAAATCATGTCTGCATCGGCCTTACCAATATTTGTTCTTATATTTTTAGTTATACACTGGAAAAACTCCATATGAGCAGGGAATTTTCTCCCCATTCATCTTGGAAACCTAGAATATTTCCTTGCATATAGGAGGCACTCAAATAATTGTTAAATAAATATGTTTTAAGAATTAAAATTCCCACCGGGTGAGGTGGCTCATGCCTATAATCCCAGCACTTTGGGAGGCCAAGGGGGGTGGATCACGTGAAACCTAGTCTCTACTAAAGATACAAAAATCAGCCGGGTGTGGTGGCGGGCACCTGTAATCACAGTAGCCCCAGCTACTCGGGAGGCTGAGGCAGGAGAATCACTTGAACCTGGGAGGCAGAGGTTGCCGTGAGCCTAGACCACACCACTGCACTCCAGTGTGGGCAACAGAGTGAGACTTTGTCTCAAAAAAAAAAAAAAAAAAAAAAAAAGAATTAAAATTCCCCATACCTCTAATCCTATTTAAAGCAAAACTCCTTTAAATGAATAAACAAACTTAAAACAACTAAACTTAATCCTATTTAAAGCACCACTTAATCCCACTTAAAGCAAAATTCCTTGAAATAATTCTCTATACAATTATTTTAATTCCTCTCCTTCTATTCTCTGTGGAAGTCTCCCCAACTGGGCTTTTGTCCCTATCACTTCACCAAAACTATTCCTGTGATGGTCACTATGACCCTCCATGTAGTTAGACTCAATGGCTAATTCTCACTTATCTATCAGGATCACTTGACACAATCATTTCCTCCTTGAAACATATTCTTCACTTTTATACCCACCTCACTGGTCATTCCTTAATTTCCTGGGCTAACTCTACTTCATCTTACAGACTTCCAAATATTAAATATTCAAGGGCCTAGTCCTTGGACCTCTTCTCTATATTTACTCACCTCCTTGGTGACCAAATCCAGTCTCATGACTTTATTTTATTTATTTATTTGCTTTTTGAAGACAGAGTCTCACTCTGTCATCCAGGCTAGGGTGCAGTAGGGTGATCTCGGCTCACTGCAACCTTCCACTTCGCAGGTTCAAGCGATTCTCCTGCCTCAGCCTCCTGAGTAGGTGGGACTACAGGCGCACACCACTATACCTGGCTAATTTTTTGTATTTTAGTAGAGACGGGGTTTCACCGTGTTGTCCAGGCTGGTCCTAAACTCCTGACCTCATGAAATCTGTCTGCCTCGGTCTCCCAAACTGCTAGGATTATAGGCATGAGCCACAGCGCCCAGCCCTCACCACTGTAAGTAATATCTGCATCTTCATGACTCCCAAAATTTTATCTCTGTCCCAACATCTTCCTTTTGTTTTCCCTACTCAGTTATCTAACTGAACTCCAATCTTGCCCCTGCTCCACATTTATTTCACCTAAGGTCTTCCTGAACTCAGTAAGTCTTCATTTCTATCCCGCCATTTTATCAGATCAAAACAGTTGGGATCATCCTTAAATCCTCTTCTCTTTCACATTACACATCTGATCCATCAGCAAATTCCATTGGTTTCACTTTCAAAATATACATAGGACCTGATCTCAACTCAGCACCTCTTCCCTTGGCTATACATAAGTTCCCTCACCTCCTTGAAGTCTCTGCTTAAACGGCATTAAGTGAAGCCCTTCGTGATTACCCTATGCACAACTGCAAGCTCTAGATCCTGCATTACCTACTCCACTGCACTTTTCACTGACATATTAAAATATTTTACTCACTTATTTCAATTTTGTCTTTGTCCCCTCCCTCCACAAATGTAAACTCAAAGTCTTCTGTTTACTTGCTATAACCTCAGGGCCTGGAACAATGCCTTGAAGAATGCCTATAGAAGACACTCAATAAAAATAAAATTTTTTGGAAAGAAAAATATTTTCAGACAGTAGCCACAGGGATGTGTTTCTCATAAAAAATCTGATTTGCAAAAAATATTATGGAAGTATAAAGTCTCTAAGTTTACTATAAAAGTCTGATGTTTCAATCTCATTTGTTATAAGGTTTCCTACAGATGCTCCTCCTAGGAAGTGAAATGAAACACTAACATTTTTGTAACATTTACAACACTATAAAATTTCAGATACCTTTCTTGTTTCAGAATTATTTATTTTATCAACTCTTTCAGAACCACTACACTGGGAACATGCAATACTGTTTTAATTTAATCAGCACTTTAATTTGCTCTTCCATACAGAAAGTTAATACTTACTTGACAATGCCATACCCCAGACTGACTATGATGACCAGGGTTCGAGCCAGTGAGCGTTTCACTGCTGAAAGCAGCTCTGCAAGGATCAAAGCACCTTGGACTATGAAAAAAGAAGAGAAATGGCACCATAATCTAGGTGTGGCCACAGGCAAGATGCCAATACCAGACTGCTGATTTCTACACTCTTCAGAATAAGCACTGGTATTAGTCCTAACAAAGTAGAATACCTCTTCTGCAGATTTTACAGTATACAAGCTGATACCGCTCACGATCTCACTCATGAGTGGTATCAGCTTCTATACTGTATTACAATCTGGGTGTGCTCAACTCAGCTCCCTCCCCGATTTGCCCTCAAATTCACTAAAACTTTAACAGAATACCTCATCCTTTATAAACAGTTTGTAGCATCAAAACAATTTCCTCCATTTTTAAAAACTGTGAAATACAGCTACACATAGAAAGGCAAAAACCACACTCATGTACACACCTGATGACATGTATAGTTTAACTCATTTTCAAGACCTTTCAAAGGCCAGGGAAAATCTAATCAGTTTATCTTAACAATAATCTTTATAACTAAATTAAATGGTCTGACAAGAAAAAAACTGAAGCAACCACAAAAAAACGACAGTATAAAACAACTTCTGTCAGTACCAGTTCACCTTACTAAACCATAAGCACTTTCCTATTTTCTTGATATGACAAAACTTTATCAGTTAGCTGCACTTTCCCACCACATTTTGAGATCTTTGAAATCAAGGTGTGTCTTACAATCAATGACATCTTACAATTAAATTGGCATGGTTTACTTTCTTTCTTAGATGTATAATAGTGCCTTAGAAATCAATGGAAATTGAGATTTGATGATGTTAATTAATAATCACTCCCAAAATGGCCACTACTTTTGTGACTTTTGTGAGCGTATTTCAGTAAAATTAGTCTTACATCACTGAACTCATAAGATTAAAAAAAAAAAGTCAGAATCATAGTGATTCTGCTTAAGTTACTGTAACAATTAAGTAACTGAAAAGTTAGACCTATTTAGTGACTGCTGACCTTAAGAATATTTTCACACATCTCACCTTCCAACCACTCAAACTGGCAAACATTTTTTGGTTACTTACCAGATTCTCCTTTGTATCGGATATTCTGAAATTCTGCATAGAAGACAGCTTTCTCAAGCATTCCCAGAAAGATGACAGCACCAATCCAAAACTGAATTCTCAGGAGATCTCTCCAGTAGCAGGCAGACCATGCCAGCCACAGAACACCAAACAGGACATATACAATACACATCACCATGAAAAACTGTTATCAAATTGGATAAAAGATAAAAAGGAGGATTAGGGCCAAGAGCGAAGTCTGTAGATTTATAATCAATACATACTCTATTGTTTTTTTTTAAAGAGATGGGGTCTTGCTATGTTGCCCAGGATGGTCTTGAACTTCTGGGCTCAAGCAATCCTCCCACCTCTGTTCCCCATAGTGTTGGGGTTACAGGTGTAAACCACCGTACCTGTCCTGAATCAATACACAGTCTTAACAAGTCACAAAAATATATATTCTACCTTCTAGTTAAAAAATAATTATTCCCGCCAGGTGTGGTGGATCACGCCTGTAATCCCAGCACTGCGGGATGCTGAGACAGGTGGATCACCTGAGGTCAAGACTTCAAGACCAGCCTGACCAACATGGAAAAACCCTGTTTCTACTGAAAATACAAAATTTGCCAGACATGGTGGCTATGCCTGTAATCCCAGCTACTTGGGAGGCTGAGGCAGGAAAATTGCTTGAACCTGGGAGGTGGAGGTTGTGGTGAGCGGAGATGGTGCCACTGCACTCCAGCCTGGGCAACAAGAGTGAAACTCCATCTCAAAAACAATAAATAAATAAAAATAATTATTCCTTTGGAGTTTAATGCAAATATGAAAGAACTAACTTGAGTAGAGGAAGACAACATATGAACCTGTCCTCAAGAGCAAATGTTCATATATATATATATATATAAATAAAACATAGGCATACCATATAAAAGGTGCTCTCTATAATACATACACACACATATATACAGTATATATATAGAGCACCCAGCCTGCTCTCCTACATTAAAAGAGCTTTTTCTGGTCAGGCGTGACAACTCATGCCTGTAACAGTGCTTTGGGAAGCTGAGGCAGGAGGACTGCTTGAGGTCAGGAGTTCAAGGCCAGTCTGGGCAACACAGCAAGACCCTGACCCTACAAAAAATTAAAATTAGGCCAGATGTGGTGGCTCAGGCCTGTAATCCCAGCACTTTGGGAGGCAGAGGCAGGCAGATTACTTGAGGTCAGGAGTTCATGACCAGCTTGGCCAACATGGTGAAACACCATCTCTACTAAAAATACAAAAATTAGCTGGGTGTGGTGGTGCGCACCTGTAGTCCCAGCTACTCAGGAGGCTGAGACAGGAGAATTGCTTGAACCCCAAAACTGAAGGTTGCAGTGAGCCAAGATCACACTATTACACTCCAGCCTGAGTGACAGAGTGAGACTCTGTCTCAAAAAATAAAAACAAAAAAAATAATAAAATAAAATAAAAATTAGCCAAGCATAGTGGCACATGCCTGTTGTCCTAGCTGCTCAGGAGGCTGAGATGGAGTATAGCTTGAGCCTGGAGTTTAAGGCTGCAGTGAGCCATTATCATGCCAATGCACTCCAGCCTGGGAGACAGAGTGAGACTCTTTTTTTTGAGATGGAATCTTGCTCTGTCGCCCAGGCTGGAGGGCAACAGCATGATCTAGGCTCACTGCAACCTCTGCCTCCCAGGTTCAAGCGATTCTCTTGCTTTAGCCTCCCGAGTCGCTGGGATTACTGGTGCGCACCACCACGCCCAGCCAATTTTTGTATTTTTAGTAGAGACACGGTTTCACCATGTTGGCCAGGATGGTCTTGATCTCCTGACCTGGTGATCCACCCACCTCGGCCTCCCAAGGTGCTGGGAATGCAGGTGTGAGCCACTGCACCAAGCCACTTTCTTTTTTCTTTTTTTTTTTTTTTTTAAAGAAGGAGCTATTTCAGCTCACAATCTAAAATTATATAGGTGAAGACAACGCTGAAGAAGAGAAAAATGGCATGATCGTTAGGATACATCTAGAGGCAAGGAAATACAACAAAACAGGAAAACTATTAAAAGGGAAAGGAAGAAGAGAATAATCATGAACAAAGGAAATCGAAAATATATTAAGGATATTATTCTCAGACACAGATGTATGCACACACACACACACATACACACAGACACACACACACACACACACACACAACAAACAGAAGGGAGCTTCATCTTTTAGTTAATTTTTTGTTGTTGAGACAGTTTCACTCTGTTGCTCAGGCTAAAGTGGAGTGGCACGATCTCAGCTCACTGCAACCTCCGCCTCCCAAGTTCAAGCAATTCTCCTGCTTCAGCCTCCTGAACAGCTGGGGCTATAGGTGTGTGCCACCACACCTGGCTAATTTTTGTATTTTTAGTAGAGACAGGGTTTCACCATGTTGGCCAGGCTGGTCTAGAACTCCTGACCTCAAGTGATCCGCCGGCCTCAGCTTCCCAAAGTGCTGGGATTAAAGCTGTGAGCCACGGCACCCAGCCTCATTTAGATAATGAAAGTGGGATCAGAAACGATAAGAGTTGCAGTAAAAAGTACCCTGTTATGGGTCCTAGAGAGAATGTGAGATGATCTTTGAGGTATTTCCAGGTCACTGACCCCCTCATTATACAGGTAAGAAAATGAAGTATATAAGGGTATACTGACTCTCTCAAAGTCCCAGTCTAAAAAGAAATAAGTCCACAACCACAAGCAATGTTTTCTGAATTGCACAAGAACAATTTGTTAAAAAAGAATACTGCCACAAAACATGGGACAACCTTTCAAGCTAAAATCATTCAATACTGAGGTTAAAGAACATAAAGTCACTTACAATCATCAAGGGATAGTCTTCAAGCGTGAGATATTCATAGGGACCTTTCACTTCAACAGTCACTGCCAAAACACAGTCCTCAGAATTAATTTATAGGATGCAGAAATTAAACAAAAACATTGCCTAATATTTGTATAATGAAATTCATAAGAATTTCATTGCGTAATTTCAATCCTGGTCAATATTACATTATATTTGTATATCATTTGGAAAGTCATTACGTGTTCTCATAGTTCATGCTGTGTCCTGCACAGGTTTCCATGCCTCCACTCTAGTCTGAAGTGGGAAGGCTCTTTTGTTTCCACACTCACATCCTTTAAAGACTAGATTGAATATTTCCTCCACACAGCCTTCTCTGGCTGCCCATCTGCAACAACTCCACACATGCTCTAAATTCTAAACATATTTCATATATACTTTTCCTTACAACACATCACTAAAATATGCTTTACAGGACTTTCTTTTTACATACTGCAATTTTTGTTTTCTATCCTTCCTCATCTGTATTTTCCTATTGCTTTATCATTTTTTCGTGGACTTCAATTTTATGTGATCTTGCTATATTCATGTATCACTTTCAGAATGAAGGCATTGGAAAAAAAACTTAAAAACTTAAATTAACTCACATAAAAAAAGATGCCATCCCTGATAAAGTAAGGTTGAAATACAGCTTCACAATCATGTACCCTAGATCCTTATTCCAAAATAAAAATAACTCAGAAGTTCAGATGGAAGCAAAGCAACATCCAATAAACATAGAAATGAACTTCCCCAAAACCTGCTAGTTAAGATTTTTCAAATAATTTGTTAATAACAACAAAGTGTTTAATAAGGCAGAAAAAGTAACAGTAATAACATAAATCTGAAAGACATATTTTCCTTATTATTGACTAATTTTAGGATGATCTGTAATTTAAAAAACTATTTTAAGATGCACTATTTTATTATTGTATTGATAAAATGATTTAGATACATTCTAAGTATGATTAATAAATTAAAATCTGACTCATTTGAGCAGGGATCATCCCTAGAGGCAGACTAATAACTGCTGCCTCTGTACCACCATCGCAGAGTTGCATAGTTACAATAGAGAAAATATTTACTATCTGGCTCTTTAAGAAAAAAATCTACTAGCCCCCGCTCCATGTTAAAATATACATTTACTAAGCACTTACTACTTGACAGGCCTATGGAAAACATAGCAGATAGAAATATGAGTAAGATGTTTTCTGCCATCGAATGGGTAACCACCTTGCAGGGAAGAGGGAGTTGAAAAGCTACATAGAAAACTATTCCTCTCAGCCAGAATCATAACGATAAGTATGGTATTTTCCAGAACAAAGTAAAAAGCCTTCTACATAGAGGAAATAACATGAACAAAACAGCTGTGAAAGTGTGTGGTACATTTAAAGAACAAATATAGTCTCAGACTGCACATAATACCGCATGGTAGTAGTGTTTTTACATAAGGCAGCAAAAGATAAACTGGGACAAGTTGTAAAGAGTTTTATAAACTTTGCTGCAAAATGTAGACATTTTATAGGCAATGGGGAGCCATTAAAGGTTTCGACAAAGGGAAGAAAAATGATAAAACTGTATTAGAGATAATGTACCTTCTCCATTCCAAACAAAAGTTGGATAAGATATTTTTTAAATGAGAAAACAAGGTCAGGTGTGGTGACTCACGCCTATAATTCCAGCACGTTGGGAGGCCAAGGCGGGCAGATCACTTTAAGTCAGAAGTTCAAGACCAGCCTGGCCAACACGGTGAAACTAAAAATACAATCTATTAAATAAAAATTTAGTAGATTTAATAATATAGTAAATAAAAATTCAGTAGATTATAAAAATGCAATCTACTAAAAATACAAAAATTAGCTGGGTGTGATGGTGCAGGCCTGTAATACCAGCTACTTGGGAGGCTAAGGCAGGAGAATCACTTGAACCCAGAAGGCAGACGTTACAGTGAGCTGAGATCACACCACTGCACTGCAGCCTGGGTGACAGAGTGAGACTCTATCTCAAAAAACAAAAAAAGAAAAAAACAAAGAAAACAAAAAAAGGATACAAGGTCAAAAACGAGACAGACATTTCTAAGAATCAAAACAGAAACTAAGAACAGGGCATGAGGCTGACTCCACGATCATGTTGGGCTTCTCTGCCAAAAGCAGGCTATGTTAGTTGGATGTGCAGTTCCTACGAGATCACTGAAGCTAGCAGATTTCAAAGAAAAATAAGAGGGACCAGAGCCAGGTTGGATGCATGAAGAAGCTGAAGTAGGATGGAATACTGCTTCTTCTCTAACCTTTTCAAAGAAAGAAGGTTGAAAATGAACACTGGTAACTGTGCCTTGAGACTATGATCCATTAGAAGGTCATGGGCCTAAAGAGACAGGAGGATACACATGTATGAGTAAGGGGGAGAAGAGTGGGGAGGGAGAGGTGGAGAGAGGGAGAGGGACAGGGAGGGAAGGAGGGAGGTGGAGAGAGAGAGAGAGAGAGAGAGAGAGAGAGAGAGAGGTCTGTGTGTGTTTGTGTGTGTGTGTGTGTGTGAAAACCAAGTAGTGGTATCCCACAAGTTCAACAATGATTTAATGTTAAACAATGAGCTAATTTAAAGTATGATACAAACTTATTAAATGAGAAAGCCCTTATGATCATTTAAATCAATTGAACTATTTAAATCAGTATAATTAAACTATTTGATAAAGCTGAGTATTCATTCTTAACTTTTTTTTTTAAAAGGAAACTACTCTCATTAAAGTAGGAATAGAAAAGAATATCCTTAATCAAATAAAGAATATTTTAAAAGTTCTACAGTAAACATAGCACTTAATGGTGAAATATACCAATATAGCCAGTAAAGTCAGGAGCAAGGTAATGATGGCTGCCATCATTGTTTCCATTCCATATTCTGCTTAAGAAAGCAGGGTAGGAAAGGAAATTGCAAAGTACAAAGAAGAAACAAAGGGGAAACCACAGGAAATAAGACTGGTTAGAAAGTTCCTGCAAATTCAAGTTAAGAGAATTTGAACTCTATGAACTAGGCAGCAACCTTGGAAAGAAGAACACTTAAATTCTTGAGACATTAAAAACTACCAATGTTAATTAATTTAAAATTTCCTGATCTTTGGCTTGCTGACCAAGTTTTGACAACTCTAGTTCAGAATACTGAAAACATGACACGAATTAAAAATTTTAAAAGCAGGAGTATCAAATGAAGGAAAACGAAATCTGATACCTTTAATAATTAATAAAAAAGCATCTGTAAAGTGCAAGAATGACATAACCAGATAATAACATAACCATTACAAAAAACCAAACTGAACTTACTGGTAAAAAGATTACGCAGTGAATTTTCTTTTGATGATTCCTTTGAGGATGAAATGCCAATATGTACAATAAAAATGTATGGTGCATCTTGCCAAGTTTGCAATGGTTCATGCATTGCCTAGAGAGGGAAAAGGGTATCACATCTGCAAATCTTACAAATTAAGAACACAACTTAATAATAAAATATGCAAATTTTGCTCCACAATGTGCCCAGAAACATGGTAAAGTCCTTCTCTTTCATTCACTCAAACGATAGGCACAACAAACCAAACAAGCCCAGCACATAAAGTAGGCTAGATTATGAATTACTAAAAGGCAAGATACCACATATCTTATAAATAAAAATCACATTTAACATATTTTTTTAATGAGGAAAACCTCAACTAACATTACTAAATTTAATCTCTGTTTAAGCCACACTAGGATACCAGTTTATGTTTTAAATAGACATCACAAAGGAATTTAAACAAATAATTATTTAAATCACCTTACACAAAAATTAATGACAGTACCAACAAAATGAATGAAATCACCAATTCCTGAATCTAATTCCCTTTGTTCAACATGCTTCCAAAGAATATGAGAATTTCTGCTAACATGGTGTCACATTTATATCAAAAATTTCACTTGGGGCTAGTCTATGTGGAAAGCAAGAGTCACTGCCTTCAAAGTCAAGGAAGACAAATTAACAGTCTCCAAGTCCTTGACTTTGAGGGGTAGTGACTCTTGCTTTCCACATAGACTACAGTGTTCACAAACACAAGACTAAGATACAATGATAAAGATGAACACTGAAAATAACTAGTTTCTTCTTCCTTGGAATTACAGCTTATTATCATCTGGTCTTACAAGGAGAAATGTTTATCCGGAGATCTCTGGGTAAGCTTCTATGATCTTCGAACCCCTCAAAATGAACAAATGATTTTGTATATTTATGCATTCTCCTGTGGAGCACAGTTCTTCTCAAATGGTTAAAATGTCCTACAACCAAGAAAAGGCTAACACAGTTCAAAAATTACATTCCATAATAAAAATCCATGTCAAACAAAGCAGATTAAACAATTCTCCAGGTATCCATTTACTAGGTTATCTTAGTAACTTAAGAACATAAATTCCTTCCTAATCATACATTGATTTATCTTTGCCAATACTCTCTGAAGAGACACAGGGGCAATTTCTGAGAAAACTTAACAGCTCAAAGTTATGGGTAATACATGTTCAATTAGCCTGAACTTACTTAGTCATCAACCTATAAAATGCTGGTGTAATTAGCAGCTCTATTTTCATATATGTCTTAAAACCATGTCTTACAAATTCCAAAATAAACTGATCAATTCTCATATTCCAGGATTTGAGAAAGTTTATATTTAACTCTGGAATGCAGAGATTCTGACCCTGTAAAAATAACATTTACATGCCAGATACTCTGTTAAGTATATGACATTTATTACTTTTTTTTTTTTTTTTGAGACTGCCTTGCTGCATCGCCTAAGCTGGAGTGCAGCTGCACGCTCACTGCAACCTCTGCTTCCCAGGTTCAAGTAATTCTCCTGCCTCAGCCTCCTAAGTAGCTGGGATTACAGGTGCATGCCACCATACCCAGCTAATTTTTTTTTTTTTTTGTATTTTTAGTAGAGATGGGGTTTTGCCACATTGGCCAGCCTGGTCTCGAACTCCTGATCCACCCGCCTTGGACTCCCAAAGTGCTGGGATTACAGGCATGTACATATTATTAACTGCTTTGTAAAGTAAGGTAAATTTCACATAACATAAAATTCACAATTTTAATGCATATAAATCAATGGTATGTGGTACAAGCACAATGATGCACAAATATCACCTGTATGTAGTTCTAAAACATTTTCATCATCCTCAAAGAAGACCCTGTACTCAGTAAGCAGCAGCTCCTCATTTCTCCTTCCTCTCATCACTTGCAACTAATTTACTTCCTGTCTCCATCGAGTTGTTTATAATGGTCATTTCACATAAATGCACCCGGCTTCTTTCACTTAACATAATGTTTTCAGAGTTCATCTATATTGCTGTATGTATAAATACTTCATTTTTATAGATGAATGATATTCCATTTTATGGACATACAACATTTTACTTTTTCATTTCTGCTTGTAGTTTGAGATTTGTGAGCTTCTCAAGCTTTCTGAAATTCATGCTTTCATCAAATACGGGAAGTTTCTGGACATTATTCCTTCAAATCAAATGTTCTTTCCATACCTTTCTCTCTCTCTTCTCCCTCTGATGAATTTCTACTATGTGGATGTTGATACAGTTGAGGGTGTCCCATAGGTCTCTTCAGGCTCATCTTAATTCTTTTTATCATTTTTATCTCTATGTTCTCCTGGTTTCCTTTAGGTTCTTCACCCATGCTTTTTTAAAATTTTTAGCTCTTTGAGTATATTTAAGACAGTTCATTTAATATCTCTGGTCCGGTATGTCTAATGCTGAGGCTTCCTCAGAAGCATTTTTTTTTAATCCTGTAAATATGCCATACTTTCTTGTTTCTGTGCATGCCTCGTAATTTTTCACTGAAAACTGAATGTTACAAAGTGGCAATTCTGGCAACCAGAATCTGCCCCCGCCTTGGGGTTTGTTAGCTGCTAATAATAATATGGATTATGGCTCTTTCGCTTAGCGACTTTTGAAAACCATTTTTGAAAAGTATGTATTCTTTGACCTCCGTGGCTATTGGAATCTATCCTCCTTTACTGGTCAGCCAGTGTTTTGACAAAGATTTCTTGAACACCAGGAGCCAAAGCTGAAAAAGAATACAGTATTCTCCTAGTCTTTGTACCCTGAGGCAATCCTTCAATACTTAACTGGGCCAATTAAAGCCTTTCCTTAGTCTTCAGCTTCTGCTTGTACAGAGCCCAAGGTCAGCCAGAATGAAAGCTTAGGGTCATCTCTGATCACATGTCCGGTCCTGAGAATGTATATGGCTTTCTTCATACTTCAATATACACAGAAGCTTTAAAAAGCCTGTTCTCTCACAAATCTCCTTTCTGGACCTTTTCCTTCACATGCTTGACAGTCTCTCTACTGCTTATCCCCACTGTTATCCCCTTCCCTATGCAGACAATACTTCTGCCTTCAAATGCTTTTGGGAAACACAACCCAGGAAGCCACTCCAACCCTTGGAACACTAAGTTGGGCAAAATGAAGGCAGAGGAACTCGCACAGGTCCTTCAGGCAGTCTCCAGACAGATGAAAACACACAACAGCAAGTCTTTAAGAAAAAGGTCTGTATTAGTTCCCCTGGCACTAGCAACCTACACCATGACCGCAGGTTGCCATCTTCCTACTTCTGAACTGGGAAGGAGGGGAATGGTAAACAAGTTAAAACATCACAGCACTTTCTTAATGTAATGTAGTGCTTCCTCCTTTGTTGAACTTTTTCCTTGTTCTTTTAAGTTTTGCCTAGATTTCAAAGTTCTGTGAAAGTTGAATGTGACAGTTTTTGTCAGCTTACTAGTTGCTTTTGTAGAAGTATGGAGACCTGGACTTCACTACTCCACACTTCTTAGTAATATCATTCCTATTACCTCCATTTTATTATGTAAGAAACATACACAATAATATTTCCCTGAGACAAGGGAAATATTAAGTAGTGAAGTTGGGATTTCAAAATCTAGAACATCTGACCCCAGAGCCTGGGCTCTTAACTACCATCTCAACTATTAATTATTTCCTTACCCATAACAGAACTATTTTTTTCCTTTTTTCCCCGCCTTATCACGATCTACCGTTAGCCTGTGAACAGAATTATTTTTAAAGCACTCTCTTCATGGTATCATCTCAAAATTTTAAGTCCCCTTCAACAGAACTTTTTAACCCCCTGAGTAAGATAGCTACAAGTGACAATCCATTCACTGATGCTCTCAGAGAGACAGACTACAAGAGTACTTTTGTTCCCAATACCATTCTATTTTTAAGTACTGCATTGTCAAAATTGCAATGGTTACAAAATTAAACATACTCTTACCACACAATCTAGAAATAATGCTCCTTGATAGTTACCCAAAGGAGATGAAAACTTATGTCCACATAGAAGCCTGGACATAAATGTTTACAACAGCTTTATTTATAATTGTTATAACCTGAAAGCAATCAAGATGTTCTTCAATAGATGAATGGATAAACTGTGATATATTCAAACAATGGAATATGATTCAGCACTAAAAAGAAATGAACTATTAAGCCACCAGAAGACATGGAGGAACCTTAAATGCATACTACTGAGTGAAAGAAGCCAATCTGATCAGGCAGCATTGTTTTTAAATTTTTTTAATTTTTATTTTCCTTTTCCTTTTTCTTTTTACTTCCAGTAACACAACTGTGATTATATAGGCCACATATTTTTACAATTCCAAATTAGATGACATTCTGGAAAAGGCAAAACTATGGAGACAATAGAAAGATCAGTGATTGCCAGGAGTTTAGGGGGAAGTGAGAGATGAAAAGGCAGAGTGCAGAGGTCTTTTAGGCACTAAAATTATTCTGTATGACACTATAAAGGTGAAGATATCTTTATACATTTATCAAAATTCATATAATGCACAACACAGAGTGAACCTTAATGTAAACTACAGACTGGTTGATAATGCCACATCAATGTGGTTCATCAGTTGTAACACTATACCACAGTGGTGCAGTATGTTGATAACTGGGGGGACTAAGTGTACAGGCATAGAAGGGGCATGTTGAAACAGAGTCTTGCTCTATTGCTTAGGCTGGAGTACAGTGGCATGATCATGGCTCACTGCAGCCTTGATCTCCTGGGCTCAAGTAATCCTCCCAATTCAGCCACCCCTGTAGCTGTGACCGTAGGCATGCACAACCATGCTGGGTAACTTGGGCAACTTTTGTTTTTTGCTTTTTTTTTTGAAACAAGTTTCACTCCTGTTGCCCAGGCTGGAGTGCAATGGCACGATCTCAGCTCACCACAACTTCTACCACCTGGGTTCAAGCCATTCTCCTGCCTCAGGCTCCTGACTAGCTGGGATTTACAGGCATGCGCCACCACACCTGGGTAATTTTGTATTTTTGGTAGAGACGGGGTTTCTCCATGTTGGTCAGGCTAGTTTCAAACTCTCAACTTTGGATGATCTGCCCACCCTGGCCTCCTAAAGTGCTGGGATTACAGGCATGAGCTACCACGCCCGGCCAACTTTTGGTTTTCGTAGACACAGGGTCTCAATACGTATTCCAGGCTGCTCTTGAACTCCTGGGTTCAAGTGATCCTCACACTTTGGCCTCCCAAAGTGCTGGAATTATACGTACAAGCCACTGCACTGGCCTCTCTGTACTTTTTACTCAATTTTGTTGTGACTAAAACTGGTCTTAAAGTCTATTAAGTTTTTAAAATTATAATTATAAATGTATCACATTAATGCTTAAATCCAAAAAACTGAGTCAATCAAAATATTACTCCCTTTTATCAATCTCTCCTTCGGAGAAGGGGCATGCAGAGGTCCTTCTTCCATAAACATATGTTTTTGGTGTTTTTCTTTATTCGGAGTCTTGCCCAGGCTGGAGTGCAGTGGCACAATCTTGGCTCAATGTAATCTCTGCCTCAATTCTCCCGCCTCAGCCTCCTGAGTAGCTGGGATTACACACATGTAAGAGAGTGAGTGTGTCTGTGTGTGTGTGTGTGTGTGTGTGTGTGTGTGTGTGTGTATTTTTAGTAGTGCTAGGATCACAGGTATGAGCCACCGCACCCAGCCGAAAAAATGTTTGTAATCAGAGCTTTAATGAAATAGGATGGAGGTACTCAGTTTGTGAGTATCTTTTTTTTTTTTTTTTGAGACAGAGTCTCGCTTTGTCACCCAGGCTGGAGTGCAGTGGTGCAATCATGGCTCACTGCAACCTCTGCCTTTTGGGCTCAAGCGATTCTCGGGCCTCAGGCACTCAAGCAGATGGGATTACAGATGTACACCACCACACCTAGCTAGTTTTTGCACTTTTTATAAAGAAAGAGTTTTGCCATGTTGACCAGGCTGGTCTCAAACCATGGCCTCAAGTGATCCAGCCTACCTTGAGCCTGAAAAAGTGCCGAGATTACTGCACCCAGTCTGTGAATATCTTTAAATGAGATTATAAGATATTTGCCCTAGACCCAGTTTTCAGGAAGAAATATCAAAAGATAGATAATTATTTCTTTTGACTATATTTTGACTAAGTATTCCTAAATATTACTTGCTGTATTCAACAGGATCACCTTTCAGCCAGGTTTAATCACTGGAACAAGACTTAAGCCTTGAGTAGAACTCGAAGTATGCTGTGCACAGAAGACAACTAAAGAAAGCACAACAGCCAATATGCAAATAAATCAATGTTCACGTTCATAATTTTTTTATTGTTGCTTTTTGAGACAAGGTATGGCTCTATCACCCAGCTGGAGTGAAGTGGTGTGATCCTGGCTCACTGAAACCTCTGTCTCCCAGGCTCAAGCCATCCTCCCACCTCAGTCTCCCAAGTAGCTGGGACTACAGGCATGCACCACTATCTGGATAATTTTTCTATTTTTTGTAGTGATGAGGTTTCAACATATTACCCAGGCTGGTCTCAAACTCGTGAGCTCAAGCGATCTACCTGTTGTGGCCTCCCAAAGTGCTGAAGTTACAGCATGAGCCACAGAGCCGAGGTTAACAATAATTTTTTAAATACAAATTACAACAACAAATTATTGCTTAACTAGACAAACTGCATAAAATCTATTTTAAATGATGACAGCCATTGTTTTTGTGAGAAAAGATGGAAACTCACTGCTATGGCTTGGATATTTGTCCTCCCAGATTTCATGCTGAAATTTGATCCCCAATGTTGAAGTGGGGTCTAGAGAAAGGTGTTTGGGTCATGGGAGCCAATCCTTAATGAATGCCTTGGTGCCACTGCCCTTTAGGTAATGAATGAGTTCTCCTTCTACTGGTTTCTGTGATTATTAAAAAAGAGCCTGCTACCTCCCCTCCTCATCCTCCCTCTCTCCTTCCTCTCTTGCCATGTGATCTGCACACACAGGCTCCCCTTCACCTTCCACCATGAGTGGAACTAGCCTGAAGTCCTCACGAGAAGCAGATGCTGGCCCCATGCTTCTTGTATAGCTCACAGAACAGTGAGCCAAATAAATCTCTTTTCTTCGTAAATTACCCAGCTCTAGGTATCCTTCCGTAGCCACACAAATGAACTAAGACACTCACTCTCACTTTCTTGGGGCCATAAATTGCTACGAAAAAGAATTTTTAAACTGTGCATACATGTGGATCTAGCAATTCTACCTCCAAGAAGTTAGCCTAAAGATTATAAATGTACACTGAGATATAACTAGACATTATGAACATGACTTTATCCCTAATAGTGAAAATCTAGGAACAACCCAACATTCATCAATTGGGAGTTAATTATTAAAATCATAATAAAATGGAACACTAAGCAGCCATGAAAAAGTGAAGTACTGTTCAATGAACCAATTTGGCAGTAAAAAGAAAATGGTATACAGTGGTATATAATATGATCTTATTTTGGTTACTATGCATGTGCTCTGTGTAATCACAACAAACTGCTAAAACTATTAGAAAATAAAATTATAAAGGATTTTTAAGTTACAGAATTAAAAACTTATCCCAATATGCAATTATTCTGAGATCAGAAAATAAAGATTTAAAAGCAATGTAGCTACAAGAATATTAATCACAACACTGCATAAAATTCCAAGATAATGAAATTCATAAATGTCCAAGAATAGAGAATTCAACAAATTGCAATGTATTCATACAGTAAGACACTCTACAAGCATTTAAGTAACAATGTAATACAATATTTACCAAACTGAAGAGATGTCCATGTTATATTGCTAAGCAACAAAAAATGTTATATAATACATACTGTAAGATTCCCTTTTTAAAATAAATATCAACATGCCAATACACAAAAGACTAGGAAGATAAATATATCACTGCATGGTATTACAGATTACTATTTTCTTCTTTTTATTTATGCATATCTTCTTTATTTTGACAGTGAATATATACCTATTAGCAAAAGAAAAGAATATCTCTTTTTTTTTTTTGAGATAGAGTCTCACTGGTCACAAAGGCTAGAGTGTAGTGGTGCAATCTCAGCTCATTGCAACCTCCGCCTCCCAGGTTCAAGTGATTGTACTGCCTCAGCCTCCCGAGTAGCTGGGATTACAGGTGTCCACCACCACAACCAACTGATTTTTGTATTTTTTAGTAGAGACAAAGTTTCACCACATTGACCAGGCTGTTCTCGAACTCCCAATCTCAAGTCCGCCTACCTTGACCTCTCAAAGTACTTGCATTATAGGCATGAGCCACTACACCCAGTTCTAATGACTATCTTTTTGTTTAAAAAAATTAACAAAGACTGTCATGCCTAACCTACTTTTAGTTAAAATTCTATACAAATAAAACTGGTGTTTGGGTAGTGGGAACACTTTCAGAACGGCAGAATAAGAAACTCTAAAATCTACTCATCCATAAAAGCAACAAAAACACTGGCAAAAACTATGAAAATCAACTTTTGGAACTTTGGAAATTAACTAAATTCTTTCAACAATCCAAGAAGTGTTTCTTCAAGAAAGGCAAATGAATCTAGGAAAGAAAAGCAAGCTTGAGATGTCTGTGTTCACCCTAATCCCATCCCTCTCTCCCAAGTTCCTTAAAACCAAAGTCCCTAAAACTATTAACAGTTGTCAAAAACAACAGCTTAGTAGCTACTGGGCAAGGGGGTGGGTCCAGGCTGCAGTACAGTAGTGTGATCTTGGCTCACTGCAGCCTCCACCTCCTAGGTTCAAGTGATTCTCTGCTTCAGCCTCCCAAGTAGCTGGAATTATAGGCGTGCACCACCATGACTGGCTAAGTTTTGTATTTTTAGCAGAGACATGGTTTCACCATGTTGGCCAGGTTGATCTCAAACTCCTGGCCTCAAGTGATCTGCCCGCTTAGGCCACCCAAAGGACAAAAGACATCTGGAGGTCCCTAAAAGACTGATCACCTGAGCTGTCTGACAAATTGCTGAAAAGCTCCATTCTCAGGGCTTGTCTTTATCTGACCTGACTCAGAGATCACCCAGTGTCAACAACCCTGTATTCAAAGCATTTCTCAAAAACATTGAACAGCAATCCTTCAAGATCACAGCTACCTGAGGTGATATTACCAACTAGGGATATTAAGAGGCTGATTGGAAACTTAAAAAAACTGGAGAATGAGATGTCCATAGGGACTTTGGAAAGCTCCAAAATATTCCTGGAATCTAGAAAGCCGTTATGTGCAGAGCTGAGCCATGCACAGGTCCAGGAGAAATCTGAGAAGGCTCTAATTACTCGCTGGCTGATTTTAAGGCTCTGTGGAAGCAGGAAGCTATAGTCAAGACAGACTGTGAACTGTGAAAGATGCCAGAAACAAGGCAATGGGCCATGTATTATATAATTCCACTTATATAAAATGTCCAGAAAAGGCAAATACAGAGAGACAGAAAATAGATTACTGATTGTCAGAGGCTGGGGGCAGGAGAAATGGGGAGTGACTGATAATGAATATGGGGTTACATTTGGGGATGATGAAGAATTCTGGAATTAGATAGCAATTGGTAGTTGCACAACTTAATACTAAAAACCACTAAATTACATGCTTTAAAAAAGTAACTTTTAGGCTGGGTGCAGTGGCTTATGCCTATAATCCTAGGACTTTGGGAGGCTGAAGTGAGATGATTACTTGACCCGAGGAGTTCTACACCAGCCTGGGCAACATGGTGAGACCCAATCTCTATAAAAAGTTTTTAAAAATTAGGCAGGCATGGTGGTATGTGTCTGTGATCCCAGCTACCTGGGAGTCTTGAGCCCAGGAAGTCAAGGCTTCCTTGAGCCATGTTCACACCACTGTTCTCCAGCTACAGACAAGAGTGAGATCTTGCCTCAAAAAACAAAATGAAATAACTTTTGTATTATGTATATTATACCTAAATAAAGTCATAAAATTAAAATCTTTAATCAGCTTTGTAAAAACCATAACCCAACATGGATGGATAACTACCATCTTTCCTCTAAATTTTTTACTGGCAATGTTTTGAGGAATTAGTCATTATGAATTTGAAAATGAAATAAGTAGCCATTCAATGCATATTTATGAAAACATAAGGCATATTTATAGCTTTAGATCATATTTCAATTTTCTAAGCTCTCTTTCAATTACATTTTATCACAGATAATTTTAGATGAAGTTTAAAGGTTCTTATTTTTAATAAGTTTCTTCCTGTTTACAAATATTTATGGGCAGACAATTATAAAAGCAACACAAGTGTACAGCAGAAGATACAGAAATAGAGAAAACGCAAAGAAAAAACTAAAAATCACTCATACCATCATCCAGAGACCCAACCGTTTTTAACATTTTGGTCTATAGCTTCCAGGCTTAACTTTCTTTTCAAATATTAGCATAGTATGGAAGAACAATTTAAAAATACATGAATATAAGACAACTAAAATATGTATTCAATGCCTCAAATCCCCAAATATTACTTACAGTTTTGTCACCAATAAAGGTAAGGTTTGTTCCATTCTCCTTAGCCTTTAAACAAACAAAAAAAAAAATTAATTCAGAACTTCTAGTTTTTAGCTGCCCAAGTTTCTGTAGTCGTTGCCTAAGTCTGCTCACCAGATGCAGCACTCCCTCCCTGGAGATGGAGCAAGCAAGTGCGGCTCCTGCACCACACCAAAGTTTTATTGTACTCTCAGAAATATATAATGAAAACAATTACCTCCTGTTTTTCTCCTAAAAGAGGCAGTCGATGCATAAAATCTCCAGAAAAGCTCTATAAAAGAAACACAAAACTAAAAAAATTAAAGGTGTGTAAATACTAGAAGAAAAATGTAGCTCAAAATACAAAGAAATGGTTTAAACAAAACACTATACCCTATGTAGTAGATATAATAACATAGCATCAGTAGACAAAACATTTCCAATTAACCACAAACAAGTGAATAAAACCCTGCTGGAACTAGAAAATAGTATCGAACCAAAATGGCCATTCAGTTTTTCTATGAAAACAATAAACATTTAAGAATAACAAAGCCTTAGATAATAGGATGTATGCTTAGGATAGAAGGATCTTATATCATTTCCCCTCATTCTACAGATGAGTAAAATGTGGCTCAAAACTACAAAGTTTTAGACAAAGAAATAGGATTTAAAGCTAACATTCTTGACGCTTAGGTCTGCTGTCCCTTCTACCACAATACATTTCATGTCTGTAATAAACTATACTAATTATTTTTCTTATCAGTTATTGGTAGATGAGGCATTCTCTTTCTTGAGTAATAAGATTGTGTAATTCAACCCTGTTACATTAGACTGGAGGAGAGGAAATCTTACCAACAAGCCAGACCCTGGAAAAATTATAGCACTTCTCAAAGCAGTGAGCCTCAGGCAACTAGATTTAACAGGTAGCATTCCATAACCAAATCCAACAAAGACCAATCAATCTTCCTAGTCTAAGGTATAAATTTGGATGACCAACAGAAAACATACATACTACAGAACATCACACTGGTTCTAGCTTTCTCTTTCTACCATTCTGTCACCATTTGAAAGCTATTTTCTTTTCCCTCCAAGACCATAAAACCTAAGTTATAATAAGAGCTGAACTCTTCCTTCAATTACTGATTACTTCATCTGCTCATCAATTACCAATTTTTTTTCTTTGAGACTGAATTTTACTCTTGTCTCCCAGGCTGGAGTGAAGTGGCACGATCTCAGCCCACTACAACCTCCATCTCCTGGGTTCAAGTGATTCTCACATCTCAGCCTCCTGAGTAGCTGGGGTTATAGGTACCCGCCACCATACTAGGCTTTTTGTTTTTTTAGTAGAGATGAGGTTTCAGCATGTTGGCCAGGCTGGTCTCGAACTCCTGACCTCAGGTGATTCACCCGCCTTGGCCTCCCAAAGTGTTGGGAGGCAGAGGTTGTAGTGAGGCAAGATTGTTCCACTGCACTCCAGCCTGGGCAACGAGAGCAAAACTCTGTCTCAAAAAAAAAAAAAAAAAAAAAAAGGAAGGACAAGTAAAGATGATAACTACTATAACTATTTTCAACACATATAAAATATTTCTATCAAAAAATTGGTATTAGATTACTATTTCTAAGACAACAGAATTCTGTATCAGAATCTCCACTTATCTGAGATAAGCATGAAAAATATAATTATTTACATCTTCCTCTTTCCACAAAATTAAGGTGTGAAATTGAACCCTAAGACACTGATGATACGTACCCTTCTAATTTCAGATCTATGGCAGTAAAATGTAAAAATCCTGATTTTTCTAGGAACATATTAATTAGATGAGGTGACCAGAGAATTAAAAATGTGAGGTTTTAAATGTCCATCAACAGATAAATGGAAACACACTATGTGGAGATACATACAACAGAACATCATTCAGCCTTAAAAAGGAATGAAATTCTGATAATGCTACAACATGGATGAACCTTAAAAACATTATGCTATGTCAAAGAAGTCACACAAAAAAGAACAAAAGTTGTATGATTCTACTTATATGAGTTAACTAGAAGAGTCAAATTCATAGAAAGTAGAAGAGTGGTTACTATGGACTTGGGGTTGGAGAATGGGGAATTATTATTTAATAGATATGAAGTCTGAGTTTGGGATGACAAAAGTACTAGAGATGGGGCTCAGCCTAGGGGCTCATGCCTGTAATCCCAGCACTTGGGGAAGCCAAAGTGGGTGGATCACTCGATGTCAGGAGTTCAAGACCAGCCTGACCAACATGGTGAAAACACAAAAAGAATTAGTCAGGCGTAATGGCATGCACCTGCAGCCCCAGCCACTTGGGAGGCTGAGGCGGGAGAATTGCTTGGGCCCAGGAGGTGGAGGTTACGGTGAGCCGAGATAAAGCCATTGCACTCCAGCCTGAAGAACAGAGAAAGACTCCATCTCAGGGGGAAAAAAAAGTACTGGAGATGGATTGATGGCTGCACAGCAATGTGAATGTACCTAATGCCACGGTATTATACACTTAAAAATGGTTAAAATGGTAAATTTTATGTAGTGTATATTTTACCACAATAAAAAAAATTGGGGGTTTGCTTTTTACACACAAAGGAAAGTACAACCTCTCTTTGATGAGATGAATACGTAAGTGGCTGACTATGTACCTATCAGAAGACACTTCTAATTACTTCTACCAAAAGAAATACTTGAGGAGTGGGAAGTGGATGTAGCCAAAAACATAGACATTCCATTTTTCACTTACTCTATTTTCCTCCAACCACTTTTAAAGATTACCTGTGTTTTAAAGAGTTCACTGCAGTTCTGGAACAATTTTGATGATGTTTGATATTTCCCAGACAAGCCTCTTTTTTCCTTAAGTTTTTCCAAATACGACTCTACTTCTTCTGCCTGGAAAAAGAGATAACACAGAGCAGTTAATTCACATTTCAAAAATAAGATACTAAGAGCACAACAAATAGATCACGTGTAGTACAAATACAATTTTGAGTTTGCTATTTCAAAAATGAACAGCATCAGATAAAGGCTCTACATCAAAGTATACAGAATCTAACATTATTAGACTCATGCGTAATTCTAGTCTTTGGCTCACAAAGCATAGTTCTACTAAAAATTCTGAGAAGACTGGGAAACTGCCAGCGTCTAGAAGATTTTGTCACATTAAATATATTTAAGAGTTTACCTGACTAAATAACCAACATCAACAAAAAGATATTCATGCTCATAAGCTAAGATAGAACACAAAACTGTTGTAACAATAGGACAATCTTTTAAAAAAGAGCCAGGCGTGGTGGCTCAAGCCTGTAATCCCAGCACTTTGGGAGGCAGAGGCAGGAGGATCACGAGGTCAAGAGATTGAGACCATCCTGGCCAACACGGTGAAACCTCATCTCCACTAAAAAATACAAAAATTAGCTGGGCATGGTGGCGTAGTCCCAGCTACTCAGGAGGCTGAGGCAGGAGAATTGCTTGAACCCAGGAGGCGGAGACTGCAGTGAGCTGAGATTGTGCCACTGCACTCCAGCCTGGCGCCTGGTGACAGAGCAAGACTCTGTCTCAAAAAGAAAAAAAAAATGCAAATAGGGAGGCAGAAACAGAATGGGAAGGGTCTGAAAAATTCAACTTGGAACTGTATTTTCTTAAACTTTTATTTTAGGTTCAGGTATACACGTGCAAATTTGTCATATAGGTAAACTCAACTCACAGGGGATTGTTGTAGATTATTTCATCACCCAGGTACTGCCTAGTATCCAACAGCTATTTTTTCTGATTGTCTCCTTCCTCCTACCCTCCACCCTCAAGTAGGCCCAGTATGTTGTTCCCCTCTTTGTGACCATGTGTTCTCAACATGTGTTGTATTGCTTTCTGTTCCTGTGTTAGTTTGCTAAGGATAAAGGCTTCCAGCTCCTTCTACGTTCTTGCAAAGGAAATCTCATCCTTTTCTATAACTGCATAATCTGGCTACATATATACCACATTCTTTTTTATGGCTGCATATAAACCACTTTTCATTTATACAGTTAACCACTGATGGGCACTTAGGTAGACTCCATGTCTTTGCTATTGTGAACAGTGCTGCAGTGAACATATGTGTGCATGTGTCTTTATGGTAGAGTAATTTATATTACTTTGGATACATATCCAGTAATGGAATTGCTGGGTCAAATGGTAATTCTATTTTTAGCTCCCTGAGGCATTGCCACACTACTTTCCACAGTGGTTGAAATAATTTACACTCCCACTAACAATGTATAAGCATTCCTTTTTCTCTACAACCTTGCCAGTATCTGCTATTCTTCGACTTTTTAGTAATAGCCATTCTGACTGATGTGGGATGGTATCTCATTGTGATTTTGATTTGCATTTTTCTAGTAATCAGTGATACCGAGGTTTTTTTCATACGCTTGTTGGCTGCATGTATGTCTCCTTTTGAAAAGTGTCCATTCATGTCCTTTGCCCACTTTTTAATGGGGTTGTTTTTTGCATATAAATTTAAGTTCCTTATAGAGGCTGGATATTAGACCTCCATTGGAAGCATAGTTTCCAAATTTTTCTCCCATTCTGTAGGTTGTATGTTTACTCTGTTGATAGTTTCTTTTGTTATGCAGAAGCTCTTAAGTTTAATTAGATCCCATTTGTCAATTTTTGCTTTTGTTGCGATTGCTTTTGGCATCATCATGAAATCTTTGCCACTTCCCATGTCCAGAATGGTACTGCCTAGGAGGTCTTCCAGGGTTTTTATAGTTTTTGGGTTTTACATTTAAGTCTTTAATCTATCTTGAGTTGATTTTTTAATACGGTGTGAGGAAGGGGTCCAGTTTCAATCTTCTCCGTATGGCCAGCACGCTATCCCACCACTATTTACTGAATAGGGAGTCCTTTCCCCATTGCTTGATTTTGTCAGCTTTGTTAAATATCAGATGGTTATAGGTGTTCAGCCTTATTTCTGGGCTCTCTTCTCTGTTCCATTTGTCTTTGTGTTTGTTTTGGTACCAGTATGACGATGTTTTGGTTACTGCAGCCCTATAACATAATTTGAAGTCAGGTAATATGATGCCTCCACCTTTGTTCTTCGAGCAATATATTTTCAATGCTCAAGTATTGTGGACTACGGCAATTCTCAAAAGTGTGGTCGTTGAAGCCTTTCACAAGGTCTAGGTGGTCAAAACTATTTTCATGGCCGGGCACAGTGGCTCATGCCCGTAATACCAGCAATTTCAGAGGCTAAGGTGGGTGGATCACCTGTGGTCAAGAGTCTGGGACCAGCCTGGCCAACATGGCAAAACCCCGCCTCTACCAAAAATACAAAAATTAGCCAGGTGTGGCAGTGGACACCTGTAATCCCAGGTACTGGGGAAGCTGAGGCAGGAACCCGGGAGGCAGAGATTGTGGTGAGTCGAGATTGTGCCATTGCACTCCAGCCTGGGTGACACAGTGAGACTCCATCTCAAACAAAACAAAACAAAAACTATTTTCATAGGCCGGACACGGTGGCTGACATCTGTAATCCCATCACTTTGGGAGGCTGAGGCGGGTGGATCACGAGGTCAGGAGTTCAAGACCAGACTGGCCAACATGGTAAAACTCAGTCTCTACCAAAAAATATAAAAATTAGCTGGGCATGGTGGCTCGTGCCTGTAATCCCAGCTACTTGGGAGACTGAGGTAGGAGAACTGCTTGAACTGAGACCAGGGAGGCAGAGGTTGCAATGAGCCGAGATCATGCCAATGCCTTCCAGCCTGGGCTACACAGTGAGACTCCATCTAAAAAAAAACTATTTACTAATAATAATAGTATGCTATTTGACTTGCAATATTATGAAAGCAATGGTGGGTAGAACTGCTGCCTCTTATCAGGAACTAAGGCAGTGGCACTCTATTGTACTAGCAGTCATATTCTTCATAGACATAAACTGGCAATTTTTAAAAATGCCAGTTACTACATTAACTATAAACTACCATTATGTTACTATATTACTATAAACTACTATTACTCAGACTTAGTTATTTTAAAGATATTTCTCTGGAAACAGGCAATGGAGGGTGTCACCTCCAGGAAGATAACTGACATTATTCATTGCCAAAATAAAATTTGAGATTTCAAGCAAAAACTGGAATTTTGAATAACTTGTATCTGCTACACTGAATTTAACGGCTTACAAAACTTAAGAACCTAATGGTGAGATGAAGAGGGCAGGAAATAGTTGTGAACAATGTAATTTTTAACTAAATGTAAAATGAGTTAATATTTAGAAAATGTATATAATTCAGTCAACCACTATGTTGTAAATGGCCAATAAATGATTCTACAAGATCACGCATGGGTAAAAGACACATTCATGGCCAGTTGCGGTGGCCCACAACTGTAATCCCAGCACTTTGGGAGGCCGAGGTGGGTGGATCATGAGGTCAGGAGTTCAAGACCAGCCTGTCCAAGATGGTGAAACCCCGCGTCTACTAAAAATACAAAAATCAGCCAGGCATGGTGGCGTATGCCTGTAATCCCAGCTATTCAGGAGGCTGGAACAGAAGACTCACTTGTACCTGGGAGGTGGAGGTTGCAGTGAGCTGAAATCGTGCCACTGCACTCCAGCCTGGGTGACAAAGCAAAACTCTGTCTAAAAAAAAAAAAAAAAAAAAAAAAAGATACATTCATACCAGTGGATATTTTATTAGAGTTCATCAATATTTCAGATTCCACACTGCAACTGACCTTTAAAAACTCCCACTTGTTGAATTTTGGTATAGAATCAAAAAAGAATACTCTCAGTTATCTGAAAAGGCAATTAAAATACCATTCCTTTTCCCAACCATGTGTCTGTATTAGGTTACATTTTCTACATGTACTTCAACCAAATTATTGCAGCAGACTGAGTGAAGAAGGAGATATAAGAATCCAGTGATCTTCTGTTATGCCAGAAAGTAAACAAATTTACAAAAATGAAAAACAATGCTACTCTGTTTTTTTTTTTTCTGAAAACTATATTAACATGTAAGTTTATTATTGCTACTTTAAAATAAATTAATAAATATTTTTATATTTTCTCAGTTGTAATTTCTAATAGCATAACCCACATGCTCAAAGGCTTTCCTTTTTTTTTTGAGACAGAGTCTTACTCTGTCACCAGGCTCCAGGTCAGCGTGCAGTGGGGCGATCTTGGCTCACTGTAACCTCCGCCTCCCGGGTTCAAGCAATTCTCCTGCCTCAGCCTCCTGAGTAGCTGGGACTACAGGCGCATGCCACCACGCCCAGCTAATTTTTTTATTTTTAGTAGGGACGGGGTTTCACCATGTTGGCCAGGATGGTCTCGATCTCTTGACCCCATGATCCGCCCGCATCTGCCTCCCAAAGTGCTGGGATTACAGGCATGAGCCACCAAGCCTGGCCAAGGCTTTCTGGAGTCTGCAATAATTTTTACAAATACAAGAGTTCTGAAACCAAAAAGTTGGAGAATTGATGGTGTGAAAATTGGGAAGCATGCATTTTAGTTTTAGCTCTCCTCCATCGCTACACGATACTCTTTCCTCTAGGAAATTAAGAGACTGGAATCAGATAACCACTAAGGTCCAAAAAAAGTCTGTAATTTTATGTTCCTTACCTTGAAGTTATAGATTTCATTGTAACAATCAGCACTTTTCAGATACCAGGTTATATTCAAAGACAGTTCACAAGGTTCTCCATCAACTATAAAAGAAGAAATCTTTGTGAACAAAAGATAATTCCCCAAAAAAGCATTTTTCCTAAACTGTTAACCTGCATCCTATTTATTTCCTATCCTAAACTGAGATACTCAAAGACCATCCTTTCTCCAAACATAAGGTATTGAAATTATACATGCAAAAAAGAACTGGATATTCAGATAAAAGCATTGTTGTTCATAAAATACCAGCAGGTAAGCAGTTTTTAATTTCTTGAAACTATGGATCTATTTTTATGGCATAAAGTCATAACTTCTGGATCTCTACTGGGAAAAACCTCAGTGTGCTAAAGCAGTCCTAAATTAAAGCCAGTGTATTAACATTTAAGTTTTTATTGAGCAGGCTGGGTATGATAGCTCACAACTATAACCCCAAAACTTTAGGAGGCCAAGGCAAGGTGATTGCTTGAGCCCAGGAATTCAAGACCACCCTAGGCAACATAGTGAGAACTCATCTTTACAAAAAATGCTTAAAAAGCTAGGCGTGGTGGCACATGCTTGTAGTCCCAGCTACTCAGGGGAGGGAAACAGAAAGATCACTTGAGCATAGGAGGTCAAGTCTCCAGTGAGCTATATAGTCCCACTGTACTCTAACCTGGGTGACAAAGCAAGACCCTGTCTCAAAAAATATAAATAAATAAATATCGAGTAGAGCACAAGTATACAAAGGTATAATGGCATACTGTTAGGCCAAAGAGAGGAAGGAGTAGAAACTAATCATTAAAAACCAAAATGCTGGGCGTGGTGGCTTACACCTATAATCCCAGCACTTTGGGAGGCCGAGGCAGGTGCATAACAAGGTCAGGAGTTTAAGACCAGCCTGAGCAACATGGTGAAACCCCATCTCTACCAAAAATACAAAAATTAGCTGGGCGTGGTGGTACGTGCTTGTAATCCCCCCTACTCAGGAGGCTGAGGCAGGAGAATCACTTGAGCCCGGGAGGCAGAGGTTGCAGTGAGCCAGGATTGTGCCACTGTACTCCAGACTGGGCAACAGAACGAGACGCCATCTCAAAAAAAAAAAAATCCCTTCAAAAGGTTAGTTGGAGAGATAAAGAATAACATTAGAAATGCATGTCACAGGGCAATATTCATAAATGTTGAATGGTGTTAAATAATGATATACATATTAGTTCCACTGACAGCAAAATTCATATCTTGGACCTTGAAAGATATCAAGATAGAACAGTAAGAGCAATGAACGAAAAGTGAACATGGCTGCGGAAGGTAGAAACAGCAAAAGCAAAGGTAGGAGTATCAGAATTTTTTTCAAAGCCTACCTTAAAAGAGGCTTCAAGGAACCTCATGTTATCATGCAAGCTTCATAAAACTCATTAAACACAGTTTGGAACACAGTAGTCTAATGAATCAAAATATTATTCTGAAGACTTGGGAGGGTAAATCTGACTATATGACTGATTAGCTGGAAGAGTCAGTATTCGCTTTTATCTCTGATTCTAGCTGTGTAAGGAAAAATATACTAAAGACTCCCTACTTTATACAAATGTAACAAAAATAAACATGACTGCATTTAGGAATCTACTTCTGGTCCATAACAGAAGAAACAACCTAATTATAAACTTCCTTTTTTCTTTCCTTTAAACTGTTTTCTCAAACTAATTTTTAAATGACCAACACATTTTCAAAGGACTGTATTAGAATGTTAAAAAATCTGACCCGTTGGATAGAATTTATGGAAATGATAAAAAGGATATGGAAATTGGGCTATGAACTATTCAGAAGAATCCATACAGAGACAAGATTAACTAATTAAAAGCCAGTAAGAACACAACCCCCCAAACAGGAGACTTGTCAGGAAATTTGGCTGCAAAAATACTACTGTTTGTTAAAAGACAACATTTAGAACTTAAATGAAAGACTCTAAGAGACAGTAAAAATAGTCCCAGCTATTCCATGGGAAGCTGCATACCATTACCAAAAAAGTTGAAAGTCTAAACAACTGCTAAATATGAGAAAGCACAGAAGTAACAAAGAGAAAGAGAATGTAAATTTTAAAGTGCCTCAGGCTAGGCACAGTGGCTCACACCTGTAATCCCAGAACTTTGGGAGGCTGAGGCAGGTAGATAAATTGAGGTCAGAAGTTCAAGACCAGCCTGGCCAATATGGTGAAACCCCATCTCTACTAAAAATACAAAAATTAGCAAGGCATGGTGGTACACACCTATAGTCCCCGCCATTTGGGAGGCTGAAGCAGGAGAATCGCTTGAACCCGGGAGGCAAAGGTTGCAGTGACCCAAGATAGCGCCACTGTACTCTAGCCTGGGCGTTGCAGCAAGGCTCCCCCAAAAAACAACAATAAAAAAAATGAAGTGCCTCAAATCCTCCAAAAACAACGAAATATAAACACTTCAAAATAGGCAGTTGGGGCCAGGGATGGCCTATAATCCCAGCTACTTGGGAGGCTGAGGCAGTAGAATCACTGGAACCTGGGAGGCGAAGGTTGCATTGAATCAAGATCGCACCACTGCACTCCAGCCTGGGTGACAGAGAGAGACTCCCATCTCAAAAAACATAAATAAATAAAATAAAATAAAATACAGTTGGTTTAATTTGACAAAACACTGTTAGATCAAACTACAAGTGAAAAAAAGACCGGGCCTAATAAAAGAATAGAGCAGCAAACAGGCTGTCACGCTATTCCAAAAGATAACGGTTAAGAGGTTACCTAGGTTACCTATTAAACCAGTCTCACAGGCCAATTTCAGAGTAGATTTGATCTAAATCAAATATAAGTCATCGGTCAGGAGATTATATATCCATTGACATAGTATATTCTTCAGAGAAATTCTACCTGCTGCTTTCCCTCCCACTAGAATGTAAACTCAATGAGGAAAGAACATTTTTCTATCACTTCCCTGCTGTCTATGTAATAAGTAATTAATAATCACTTACTTGAAACAATTGAAAGAATAAAATCATCCAACTATTACTTATTATTTCACAATTTCGTGAAGAGAGTATGCACAGAATCACACGTTGAACATCAAGATTTTTATCCCTCATCTAGAAATAAAGCTGTCCACGATTGATCACTCTCTAAATTAAAGCCAGTTTCAGAACTAAAAGGAGAACTAAAAAGAAGCTTTTATTTAACAGACGATGGGATACTTTAGATTCAGACACAGTCATTTTTCCACTAGACAAACTAGTTTTGTTCTACATAATCCCTGTTTCCTGATAATATCTGAGCTTCCTCCTCTGAGGCAGTAAATACTCCTTTTGTAAACATAAAATCTACTAAACAAATCACTTCACAGCCAATGGCCTGACAATCTAGGTCATGTTTTCAGTAAACATTTAACAAGCACAGAAGAGTAAAACCTCTTTAGTCTACACAGAACAGAGTAAAACAACCATGCAGGGAATCACCCAACATAATCATAGTCACGCACTGCATAACATTTCGGTACATGAAAGACTACATACATATACAATGGTAGTCCTATAAAACTGTAATATCGTATTTGTACTCTACTTTTCTATGTTTACAAATATGTATATCTACGTTTTAGATATACAAAACTTACCGTTGTTTTACAACCGCCTCCAGTATTCAGTAGAGTAACATGTTATACAGGTCTGTAGCCTAGGAGCAACAGGCTGTACCATATAGACTAGGTGTGTAGTACCATCCAGTTTTTACTCTATGTTGCATGACAAAATCACTTAAGGATGCTTTTCTCAGAATGTATCAACTGTAAATGTAATTCAACTGAGATGTGATTGAATATATTCAATGTAATATATACAGCATATATGCTAATATATACATTATATATGCTTTCATTTACTGACTATATTATATAATATATATATGTTAATATATAATGTATACATAGTGTATATGTACGCAGTGTAAACACCAGAAAAACAAGAGAAAATAAAGTTCACACGAGTATTTTGAAGATGACTCAGTGAAAGGACTTTAGTTATACTAAAAATGTTTATACCTAGAGAATGCCATACTATTAGATTTCAGAACTAAGAAAATTCAAAAATTTAGGTAATTTAAAACTTTAGGTAATTTAAGAATTTGCCTATAAATTTTTAAAATTCAAATTACAAGTTCATGAAATTCAAAAACTCACATTTCAGGAAGATAGTGGTATTTCTGAAGAGGATCTTTCCAAAACTAAAATAATTTTTCCCCTGCAAAGATACAGGAAAGATAATTAGGCTCAGATGAGTTCAATTCCCAAGGCATAATGTAACTATCTAAGGCTGCTAGAAATCCCAACTTAACTTAAATGTTTATGGGATGTAACCCTTAATCAGTTCATTCCCTTTACTCACCAATCACTGCCCAGAATAACCAATCACTTTTTTTTCAAATGAACTATTCTATGTGCAGATAACCAGAGTTTTATTTTCAAACCTAAAAAGACTTAACTATTAACCATTTTAGTGACAAGTAAAAACCTAATTGAAAATCTGAAAAATCTTCACCAATGAACAAAAGGTATGTTTGCCATATATAAAAGCCCAAATAAGATTTGGACATTACAATCAGTGAGCACAGCAGAATGAAACAAAAAGGCCAATGCAGGTTTAATGGGACTAATGCTTTTCAGCATTTCCTCCCTGCATCTGGTTTTTGCCTGCTCACAGGACTATACCTGTTACTGAAATAAGATTTAAAATGGGTACGGGACAGAAAGGTTCAACCCATATAGCCAATTGTCCAAATAAAAGGCTAGCCTTACCACATTAAATTTTAAGTGCCAATTCTTGCATTTTAACCATTCCCATGTTAAAACACACTTTTTAAAAAATCTCGACGGTTTCTAGTCACACAATAAAGCTTAGAATAGCCATTTCAAAGTTGAGGCGAAGTCAAACCATCTCGTAAGCAGAATCACTCAGGGACGAAAGAAGTGCAGAGAAAAAAAAGAAATGAATACTCCTATTTACATATCTCTCTTATCCAACCCGGGATTACAGGATTCTGTGAAACATAATCCGAGAGATAAACCACTCCCCATCTGTACATCCAGTTTACATCTCAAGTCAGGCACTGAAAAGTTCTGCTTTTCTGAGGAGAAACCGCTCCACCACTCCTTTCTGTTACCGAAGTGCTCCTGATATTCCCTCTAGCTTAACCACTGAAGTGCGCGCCTTTCCGCTCCAGGTAGGTGGGTCCAAGTGGGCCAACGACAGAGACCTTCCCGGCAACCCCACCCCTTATGAAAAGACTTTTGCGGAACCTTCATGGACCCCTTGGGCCGCCGTAGCCCCACCCCTTGCTCCTCTAGGTTCAGACGCCAGTGAAGTGAATACTCACCGACGGTATCGGAATGTGCCATTTGGACCGGTCGGCAGCCGCCACCGGTGCCGGTCCCGCACTGAAAAGCGACAGTGGGGACGGCTGAGCTCCCAGAAGCAGAAGAATGACAGGCAACACCTGAAGCCACGCAGCCGCCGCCATCTTCACAGCCGTTGAGTGCCTACCGAAAGCATTTCACCTTCTTCCGGTTCGTCCCGCCTTCTTCCGGCTCTGCTCTCAGGGCGGGATTATCCGGGTCCTGGAAACCTCGCGGTGTTTGTTTGCTGTGTGAACTAGCGACCCCTCCCTTACACAGTCGTCTGTGCGCCGTGAGATTTTGGACCTACAGCGCAGGCGTCGTCCCGTTGGAACCTGGTCAGCTGGGTTAGGGAGGTCACTAGATGCCATCCTGGCCTGGGTCTTTTTTCTCTACCGACACTTTAAGGGTTGGGGGACCAGGCAGGCGCCCTGTGCGGGAGTTGTCTCTCTGCTTCTCCCGCTCGCCCCAGCCCCTCATCCCTTCTAAGTCTGTCAGACTTTGGGACCAGAAAGTCTGGAAAAGCCCTAAGTCTGGCTACCCAATTGGCATCTAGTAGTGGGTTCTCCGGTTTGGGTGGTATTTAAGCAAAGGCTGGAATTCGGCGGTGGTGGAGTACACGCGATTCCTAGACTGGGTAGTGTACTTTCGAAGGCACCTTCTAGTCCTGGGGAGTACGATGCTGCAGTAGAATCTGGCCGGTGACCTAAACTCCAGCAAAGACTGGGCCGACACTTCCCACTCTTCACCGAAAACTGGTACAGAGAGGGTCAGTTTTCAAAATCCGTGGCGTGACCCCCGCCACTGAGATACACCTGCAGATGCTTCGTCCCAATCAGGAAGGCCGTCTCGGCATTTCCCGGTTCTCACGCTCTTGATTTTTATCCTTATACGGTTTATTGCGTACCCGCCCTCACCACCGCACTGACAGTTTCGGCCCTAACTAAAGCACTTTCCTCCTCAGCCACCCATAATCAAGACAAATTTGCTAAATAAATCATTGTAGAAACGCTAGTTTGGGCCTGAAAAAATTCCAGGAGCAAGACTTAAGTCTGTCACTCCATGAGGATCTGGAGGGGGACTCCCTTCCCAGAAACTTGACGGTGAAGTGCTGGTTGTAATTTTAGAAAGACAGCTAATTAGCTTTTTTAAAAGATCGCCCAGGGCCTTGGCCTAAGAGCTGGAGCTGTTCGGAGTGATAGAGAAGTCATGGAAGCAGCTGAGAAGGAGGAAATCAGGTAAAGGCCAAGTGCTCCTGCAGTGACTGACCCCAGGGTCCCCAGAAACGGGGTAGTACCTGAAAACATTTTGGCTTTGAAGATTTTATTGATTTTTTTTTTAAATTGCACTTATTATTTGCATGTTTGTATTTGCTCACCTTTAT